>CAUYOR010128787.1:0-18669 GCA_963573925.1 Callimico goeldii
CCTGCTTCCCCCCCCTTTCTCCCTTCCTTCCTTCCTTCCTTCCTTCCTTCCTTCCTTCCTTCATCCCTTCCTTCCTCCCTACCGTCCTCCTTCCCTCCCTTCCTGCCTTCCTCCCCCCCCCCCCCAAAAAAAAAAAAAAAACAAAAGAACTTGCTAAAAATAGAACTTCAGGAACCCAAATATATGATTTTTCCTTCAAAGGTGGAAACCAGAAGCCTGGTGATAATAAGAATGTGGAAACTTTCCTCCCTCAACTCCTGGTTATCTTATCTCAAAACCACCAGAAGAAAAAAAAAAAGCAGCCTTAGTTTGAAATGTTTCAAATAATTCTCAGTTTAGAACTTCACTTTCCCCCCTCCCAACCTCATCATAGTTCCTTTGCAGCACACTCTCCAGCACAGTCAGAGAGGCCTCCATGTTCAGTTCAACAGAGAACCCAAATATTTGTTGGTTCTGATGGGACAAATAGCCAATGAGCTTGCTAGCTTCTGCCACTAGAGCAGCACATTTGTTGTGGCCGTGGTAGTTAATAGTAGGGATTTTGACTTTTCTGCAGCTATCATGGAAGTCTTCATAGACTGGATGTTTTTTGCTTTTTAATTGTTGTAATTTAAAGGCAGAGGAAAAAGAAGGGAATAGTGTTGGTCTCGATTTGTGTCATCCTAAAACATAATCAGATTTCATATCCAATCTTTGGCCTGAGGTCAGGGTGAGGAATTGCAAAAAAATGTGGAGGGACCCAAGCCTGAATGTGAAATTCGTTTGTGTTTCATATATACCTTATGTGCATAACCAAAAGGTACTTTTGCACAAGATTTTTAAAAATTGTATACATAAAATTGTCCAGGTATGATGGCTCATGCCTGTAATCCCAGCACTTTGGGAGGCCAAGGTGGGTGGATCTCTTAAGGTCAGGAATTTGAGACCAGCCTGGATAACATGCCAAAACCCCATCTCTACTAAAGATACAAAACTTAGCCAGGTGGCAGGCCCCTGTAGTCCCTGCAAACAGAGGCATGAGAATCACTTTAAATCAGGAGGCAGAGATTGCAATGAGCTGAGATCGTGCCACTGCACTCCAGCCTGGGAGACAAAGCAGGACTCTGTCTCCAAATAAACAAATAAATAATTTTATGCATGAAACAAAGGATTTTTTAAATTTGTTTATTTTTTATTTTTTGAGATGGTGTTTCTCTCTTGTTGCCCAGACTGGAGCGCAATGGCGCAATCTCAGCTCACTGCAACCGCTGCCTCCCGTGTTCAATTGTTTCTCCTGCCTCAGCCTCCTGAGTAGCTGGGATTGCAGGCATGTACCACCATGCCTGGCTAATTTTTGTATTTTTAGTAGAGGCAGGGTTTCACCTTGTTTGCCAGGATGCTCTTGAACTCCTGCCTCAGGTGGTCCACCCACCTCAGCCTCCCAAAGTGCTGGGATTACAGGCATGAGTGCCCGCACCCTGCTGAAACAGTTTTAATTGCATTTCAACTGCCACCTGCCACATAAGAACAGATGTAAAATTTTCCACCCATAGCACTCAAAAAATTTCAGATTTTGGGGCATTTCACATTTCAGAATTTCAGATTAGGGATACTCAACTTGTATTTCTGCTCTAAGTCTTTTTAGGGTTTCTAGATAAATTGTCTTGGGGGACTATCTAAGAAGGTATAATTTCACAATGCAATCTCGGCTCACCGCTACCTCCGCCTCCTGGGTTCAGGCAATTCTCCTGCCTCAGCCTCCCGAATTTTCAAAACCAATTTCTTTTTTTAAACATCCACAAGGCAACATGATTGGAGGTAAAGGAGACAAAGATAACAGGTCATTTGTTTTCTTCCTACAACCTTTTTGTTCCTTAAAAAAAAAATCTATCCTCTAACAACTACTTCTGCAATGGAAGTGATAACTTACTCCCATTTCGATTCCCTGCATTCTCTCTTACACACATCACAGCACTAACAGTGTTTACTTGCATTCACTGGCCATCATCTCTCTTAACATTATTGTAATCCACTTCAAAAGAGGGTATTATTTGATTTATCTTGGAATCCACAACACTAGAATGGGTCACATGGACAGTATTTTCAGGCTCCTGCTCAACATTTGATATTTTCTCTTCAGAGCTCCTCCCTTGAGGCATGAACCCCTTCAAAATGCCAAGTAAATAGACTTCAGGGTACATCATCCATCAATCTGTTGGCTCAGGGAAACCATCAGTACAAAGCCAGCCCATCCACTTGCAAGTGTCAGCTTATGACTTTCTACCAGGTTTTGTCCAAATTCTGCAAGGATACCTATCCAACTCACTTGATCCAAAAGGGACAGTCTCAGATAAACAGCATCCAAACTCAAAATGTCTAAAAACAAAGCTCCTCTTCCACCAACACTGCCACAGGGTGTGTTGACGGATTTTCCACTAAATATTCTGTCCAGGAGGAATGGCCGATTAGGAGCAGCTCAGGATTGCAGCTCTCAGCACAAGTGTGGAGGGTGAGTGGATGCCACGTTCCAGACGGATTTTTATTGCACACAGACCAGAAGATTCCCGGACTGAGGAGACCCACGGGTCACCAGTTCAACTGTTTTGGCTGGTGCAGTGGGCCGCCGCACAAGATACTCACACAGTCAGGGCGCCGTTTTAGCTGGTAACTGGAGCTGACTGGAGCGGTTGGCAGACAGAGTCACCCATTCAACCAATGAAAAGGGGACTGAAACAGGGAGCCAGGCCAGGAAATTCCTGGGCAAAAAAGCGCCACAAATCTCCAGTGCGGCTGTTTCAGCCAGTGCAGTAGGTCACCGCAGGGGAGATTACACAGATCCTGGTGCCTTTTCAACAGGCAACTGGAACACCAGAAAGACAGATTCTCCCATTCAACTGAAAAAAAAGGGCTCTGAGGCAGGGAGCCAGGTGATCAGGCTTGGCTGGTCCCACCCCGACAAAAACCAGCAATCTGAAATATTCTGGATTGAGAGTTTCACAGCAAGCACAGCTGAACCCGGGATGGTTCATCTCTGTGGGGGAGTGGTGTCTGCCATTACCGAGGCAGTCCATCACTACCGAGGTAGTCCACCATTGCCGAGGCAGTCTGCCATTACAGAGAAAGTCCACCATCACAGAGGTAGGCCGCCATTGCCGAGGCAGTTCTAACTATACCCCTGTAAACAGGACTGCAGGGAAGTTCACATGGCACCTGGGCGGAGCCCACACAGCTCAATAAAGCCTCTGCAGGCAGACTCTGACTAGGCTGTCTCCTTGCTGAGCAGGGCAGCCCTGAAAAAAGGCAGCAGCACGGCTGGGCATGGTGGCTCACGCCTATAATCCAAGCACTTTGGAGGCCAAGGTGGGCAGATCACCTGAGGTTGGGAGTTCAAGACCAGCCTGACCAACATGGTGAAACCCTGTCTTTATAGAAAAAAAGAAAGAAAAGGCAGCAGTTCAAGTCCGGCCTGACCAATATGGTGAAACTCCATCTTTATTAAAAAAAAAAAAGGCAGCAGCATGACAGAGACTTATAAATAAAGCCCTACCTTCCCGGGACAGAGCACCTGGGAAAAAAAAAGGCGGTTATGAGTTCTGCTGCAGCAGACTTAAATGTACCTGCCCAGCAGCTCTGAATAAAACAACCCAGCTCACAGCTCAGCACTTGAGTTCCTATAAAGGACAGACTGTCTTGTCTCCTCAAGCAGCAAATCACACTGCCATGTGTGTACCTATGCAACAATCTTACATGTTTTTCACATGTACCCCAAAACCTAAAATGCAATAAAATACACATATTTTAAAAAATATTCTGTCCAGGAGGCAGAGAACACAAAGTAACCTTACAACTTCATCTCGTTTCCTTGATAAAAGGTGAGCAGTATTTAGCTGGTAGTGATTTATTCTTGACAATATCTCTAAAAATTGAATGCCAATTTGCTAGTCTGTGTCTTTTGATTGGGGCATTTGGCCCATTTACATTTAGGGTTAATATTTTTATGTGTGAATTTGATCCTGCCATTTTGATGCTAGCTGGTTGTTTTGCCCATTAGTTGATGCAGATTCTTCATTGTGTCGATGCTCTTTACCATTTGCTGTTTTTGGAGTGGCTGGTACTGGTTGTTCCTTTCTATGTTTAGTGCTTCTTTCAGGAGCTCTTGTAAAGCAGGCCTGGTGGTGATGAAATCTCTGAGTAATTGCTTGTTCGTAAAGGATTTTATTTCTCCTTCACTTATGAAGTTTAGTTTGGCTGGATATAAAATTCTGGGTTGAAAGTTCTTTTCTTTAAGGATGTTGAATACTGGCCCCCTGCTCTCTTCTGGCTTGTAAGGTTTCTGCTAAGAGATCCGCTGTGAGTCTGATGGGTTTCCCTTTGTGGGTAACCCAACCTTTCTCTCTGGCTACCCTTAGCATTTTCTCCTTCATTTCAACCCTGGTGAATCTGATGATTATGTGCCTTGGGGTTGCTCTTCTTGAGGAATATCTTTGTGGGGTTCTCTGTATTTCCTGGACTTGAATATTGGCCTGCCTTCCTAGGTTGGGAAAGTTTTCCTGGCTAATATCCTGAAGAGTATTTTCCAGCTTGGATTCATTCTCTCTGTCACATTCAGGTACAGCTATCAAACATAGATTAGGTCTTTTCACATAGTCCCATATTTGCTGGAGGCTTTGTTCATTTCTTTTTACCCTTTTTTCTCTAATCTTGCCCTCTCATTTTATTTCATTGAGTTGATCTTTGACCTCTGTTATCCTTTCTTCTGCTTGGTCAATTTGGCTATTGAAACTTGTATATGCTTCGTGAAGTTCTCATGTTGTGTTTTTCAGCTCCATCAATTCATTTATATTCCTCTCTAAGCTGTTTATTCTCGTTAGCATTTCATCAAACCTTTTTTCGAGGTGAGGCTGGGTACAGTGGCTCATGCCTGTAATCCCTGCACTTTGGGAGGCTGAGGCAGTTGGATCACCTGAGGTCTGGAGTTCAAGACCAGCCTGGCCAACATGATGAAACCCTGTCTCTACTAAAAATACAAAAAATTAACCAAGGGTGGTGGTGGGCGCCTGTAATCCCAGCTACTTGGGAGGCTGAGACAGGAGAATCACTTGAACCCAGAATGTGGAAGCTGCAGTAAGCTCAGATCACACCACTGTACTCCAACCTGGGAAACAAGAGTAAAATTCCATCCCCCCTCCCGCCACAAAAAAAAATAGAACTTCAGAATGAAGTTCTAGATTATATAAAGTCATGAGTAAAGGAATAAAACATTTATAAATCTTCCTGGAGTCAAAGGGGGGATTAGAGGAACTCAACTGTAACCTTCCAAGTAGAGTATATCAGAAAGCTGAAAATTGAAGTGACCGATATCATACCCTTTCCTTCCTCTTTCCAAATTGGTTAAAGCCCTCCTTATCTCAGCCCCAAAACCCAATTTCAAAATAGCAGTGAAAGACATCCTTTTCCTCAGCTGTCACTCAAACTTCAGGGTTTAATCGGTCTAATAAAACATGCAAATGAAACGTTTGTAATTTCAGATCATGTTAAATAATTGTGATAAAAAGGAAGATGAAATGGAAGGCTCCTTTATGAGTGTTCTTTACAACTGTCCCTCAATAGTAAAATGCAGAGATTTAACCAAATGCTGGGCCTATTTGTGGTACAACCACTCTAATCTGGTTAGATTTTCCACCTACAAGCACTCAATTCTCTCCAATTTCCAAGTTCCAAAATACTCACAAATTTGTTATCTATGTACACAGATGGTCTTCATTTATGCTCCAAATATCTTGTTAAATTATCCAAAACTTTAGTACTACATGTAAATGAACTACATAGCCTAAAAAGTTTTTTGGTTTTTTGGTTTTTTTTTTTGGAATGACTCATTAAACTATGTTTTTATTTATTTTTATTTATATATATTTTTTTGAGATGAAGTTTTGCTCTTGTTGCCCAGGCTGGAGTGCAATGGCACAATCTCGGCTCACCGCAACCTCTACCTCCTGGGTTCAAGCAATTCTCCTGCCTCAGCCTCCTGAGTAGCTGGGATTACAGGCACGCGCCACCATGCCCAGCTAATTTTTTGTATTTTTAGTAGAGACAGGGTTTCACCATGTTGACCTGGATGGTCTCGATCTCTTGACCTTGTGATCCACCCGCCTTGGCCTCCCAAAGTGCTGGGATTACAGGCGTGAGCCACCGTGCCCGGCCCCTGGACTTCCATTTGTATTCTGTTGGTCTATATGTCTTTCCTTGTGCCAGTGTCACATGATTTTGACTACTGTGGCCTTGTAGTGAGTTTTGATATTTGAAAATGTTAGTACTGGAAACTTGTTCTTTGTCAAGATTGTTCTGGCTGTTCAGAGCCCCTTGAAGTTCCATATTAATTTGAGGATCAGCTTTCACTTTTTTTTTGGAATTTTGATAGGCGTTGCGTGGAATCACTTTGGGTAGTATTCACATCTTAATGATATTAAGTCTTCTTATCCATGAACATAGGATGTATTTTAACGTATTAAGGTCTTTTTTAATTCCTTTCAGTTATGTTTTACAGTTTTTAGTGTACATGTCTTTTACCTCTTTAAGTTTATTTTTAGCTATTTTGTTCTTTTGGATGCTGTTGTAAATGGAATTGTTTTCTTATTTCCCTGTTTCAGATAGTTCATTGCTGATGTATAGCAGCACAACACATATTTTGCATTGATAACTGTATTTGCAACTTGATGATGAATTAATTTATTAGCTCAGTAGCTTTCTTATGGATTCTTTGGGATTTTCTACATATAGGTTCATGGGATCATGTCTGCAAATGGAGATATTTTTACTTCTTCCTTTCCCATCTGGATGTTTTTTATTTCTTTTTCTCATCTAATTACTCTGGCCTGAACTTCCAGTACAATGGTGAATCCGCAATAGTGAAAGCATCCTCGATTTGGTCCTGACCTTAGAAGACAGTTTTCGGTCTTTTACCATCGAGTATGATGTTAGCGGGCTGTGGGTTTTTCATACATATCCTTTATCATTAAGGAAGTTCTCTTCTATTGCCAGTTTTCTGGGTAATTTTTTACCCCACTCCCAGAGACCTTATACTTAAGATGAAAGATGCCAGGAAGATGTAACCAGTGGAGGAAGAAGCCTGGGCCACATGTTTCCCTGGAGTCTTTCTATGTGACATGAAGTTTGTCTGTGTGTCTTAATGGACATGAAGTGGGTAATGTTCAAAGGATGGCACCATGGACAGACACTCATGCAAGACTGGAGAGGTCCAAATCCATCCTCTATGCCAGTGTTTCTCATAGTGTGGTAGTATGTCAGTATCTCCCAGGTGTTAAAAATACAGCTCTTTGAGCCACACACTCTTCTGAGTCAGAAACTCTGGAGAAGGATCCTAGGAAATTGTCTTTGAAGTAAATTCCTTAGGTGATTTTGCTGTGGGCTTATGTTTGGAGACCACTGGTATAGGTCGTGGTGAGAGAGAATGAGGTGAGAAGGGTGTCCTGGGGAGTCTGAAGTTTGTGAGATGGCCAGGGCACGTGTCAGGGCCTGACCAAAGAGAGGGATGTACAGGCAGGCAGGGGAGTGTGTGCGGCAAATTTCCTCCAAGGGTGGAGTCCAGATTGGAGTTGTTCCCAATAATTCTGGGATCCCAAAGTTTTCAAAGAAGATGACAAGAGGGAAATCTTGAGCAGGTGACTTTTAGGAAAACATTCATTTCAGGCATGTCAATTTGAACTGAGAGTAAAGCCAGACTTGCTGCTGCCTACGCTGTGTGAAGAGGCACAGCCTCTGTAAAAGGAATAGCCCTAAACTCCCAACACAGTATCAGTTCATTTTCTGCTTGCATGTTTGAAGTCTGCTTGGCAGTGTGGTGGCAGCGCTGTGGTCATTATTCGGAGCAGGACGATAGATGCCCTATCCTGCTGTTGTCGACACATGCTCGGTCGCCCCTTCCCTCCTTTTCCCTGTCCTCTGCCCTGGGGTACTGACCTCTAGGGATTTCTTAGAGCTCCCTAGTGGCTTCTGGCTGAGTTCAGCCTATGGGAACATGGCAGGAGATGGAGCATGATGTGACTGGGGTTCTTATTTCTTCAGTCCTCCCTCTCCCATCCTCCCAGAGAGACCCTTGTGGCTGATGTGTCCTCAGCAAGAGACCTCCTTTCATCTCAGAATGGCCCTTCCACAAGACTCTTTTCTTCTGGGTTCTGAAAACTGCCTTCTGCTTTATTCCCTTCAGGCCAGGGCTGGTAACAGATGTGCTGTTACTATACGTGTCCCGGACCGCGTGATACTGCATGCGTGTTTTCCCTACACTCTGCCTACATTTTTGCAAATTTTCCCTTTATTGAATTCCCTTTGAATTATTCCACTTACTGAGTTCCCATTTCCTTCTGGTATGCTGACTGGTACAATAGCTTCCCAGACGGCACTGCTGGTAAAGTTCACCTGGAGTGTGTGTTAAGAGTGGGTGAACAGGAAGAGAGAGCCTAGAGTGTCATCCTTCATGTCCTCCTCCCACCGTCTGGGACTTGTTTCTGTGGCCCCCTGAAATGGAAGGAGTGGGACATGTGGCCCCTGACCAGGCAGCCATTTAATAGCAGGAAGTTCTGCTAAACAGCTGGTCTTCTGCGTTGGAGGAAGGGACAGTTCTCAAGGCTGGGGGTCTTGGTATGAATATTCAGTATCACTCAACGTGATATCACCAGGATAGTTTAGGTCTCTTAAGAGTGACTATAGCACAACCCCCCGTTTTAGAGACTGATGAATGTGAGTCTGGAGGAAACTGTGACAGATAGCTAAGGAGTATTTGTTGGAGAGAAATGCTGCGTTTCTCTATAAAATACTGAAGCCTGAACTTTGTGCTATGTGCCAGGTGCTGTGCTGGGAGGTAATTACATAACCAAGTGACCCTGATATGTAGCTTTAGATGTGGCAGCAGTGAGTGTGAGGTCCAACCAGGCACAGGGTGCATGAGCTCCAGCTCCATCAGAGGAAAATGGGTCTGCCCAAAGGAATGGAGGGTACAGAAACATTGACAGCTTTGTAAAGCTGCACATTTCTTCTTATCATTAGAAGGTAATTTGCCATTGAAGTAAAAATAATCAAAATGCAGGGTGGGTCTCTTATCACATGTAAAAGTGTGACAGCAGTGACACAAAGGCTGATGAGAGGAATGGAAGTGCACTCTTCCTGTATGTGAACCACGAGGTACCACAGAGGTATGGTGTTATATACTGTGTATGCGTGCTGCATGCATGTATGTTATATACTGTGTATGCATATATGCATGCATGTTATATACTGTGTATGCGTACATACATGCATGTTATATACTATGCATGTGTACATGCATGTATGTTATATACTGTATATGCGTGCATGCATGTATATTATACATGTAGATATTCCTGTTGTATGCTTATAGCAATGGGTATACTATCACTTTAAGTTGGACTGTGGGAAGTTAAAGATGTGTACTGTAAACCCTAAAGAATACCTAGAATACAAAAGAGTTATAACTCATAAGCCAACAAAAAGATGAAATGGAAGCATACAAAATAATTAATGCAAAATAAGGCAGAAGGGAAGAAGGAACATGTTGACAAATAGAAAACAAGTACCAGGATGGTAGATTTAAACCTAAATATACTGCTCACACATTATATGTGAATGGACTGATTATCTCGATTATAAAGTAGACATTGTCATGTTGGGAAAGAAATCAAAATCGGACTATATGCTACCCCTTAAGGAACCCATTCTAAGTATAAAAGCATGGCTACGTTAAACACAAAAAGATGAAAAAAGACATACGATGCTAAAACTGATACTGTCCAAAGAAAAACAGGACGTCCGTATTAATATCAGAAAAAGTAGATTTTGGAGCAGAGAATATTATTAGGAGAAAGAAGGCCATAACAATACAGTGGTCAGTTGATCAGAAGGACATAATGCACAGTGTTTATGGACTCAGTAACTGAGTTTCAAAATTCACGAAGCAAAAACTGATAGAGCACAAGAAAGAATCACAGCTGGAGATTTCATTAATTGATAGAACTAATAGACAGAAAATCCTGTGAAGCCACGACTTGTTCAGATGCCTGTAGCACATGGCAGGGAGAATTGCAATCTGCAGAGAAATGTGCTGTCCATTAGTCGCTGGATGAGTCTCCAGGCTGTTCACGTGTCAGTTCCATGCCAGGCCACTGGGACAAGATTCTCCTGGACAAGCATCCAGGAAGGCTGGGTTTTCAAAGAAGAGTGTAGGAAAAATGTACCAGTGTGTCACTGGCAGAGTGTACCTAGGAACGTGAGATAGGGACAGTCTGCCACCGCTTCGTGCGTGCTTTGCCACCTACTATCATTTCAGAGAATGCCCTTGAATGTTTCATTGATTTCAAATTAATGGTTGGTTAGAATAATTTTTCAAAAAACATACTTCCCCTTTTTTATTTGGGATATCACTGCTGAGCAAGTTGTACACACGCACATATATAATATGAAAAATATTAATAAAAGTTGTAAAATGGTCTTTCAGAGAGCTTCCTACTCTGGCAAAATGGAATAACCTCAGGCTTCATACAGTACCATATGGAGACAGCGTCTGCTCATGTGTGTTCCTGTTGACGCTGCTGAATGTTTTCCTTCCCCAGGACTCAAGCATTCATTGGTCTTTCTGTGAGGGTGGCTATTAGGAAAACATAAAACTTTTAACTCAAGGCCTGCACCCCATTTATTAAAATGAAGAATCTTATCTTTCTTCCTTGAAAAGCATAGCCCATCTTGTTTGTTTTGGGAGGAGTATACTTCCGTGTTCTGTGCAATAAAAATGATTTATCTCTTCAATAACCAGCCCAGTCACAAGCCCATCTAATGTTAATAATTAATTTTGGGGCTTTTCAGCTAACTGGAGTGAACAGTGGTCTGATTTCTTCCCTCAGGTTTTTTCTGACTGAAAACAATCGTTCCAGTACTGGTTTCTTTGCTCATTGGGCTGAGATTTGAAAACTTGCTTAATTACACTGCAGTGGTTCTCTAAACAGGAGTCCTTCATGTTCCATCCATTTGCTTTGAAAAGGAAGGATTGTATCCTTATGTCTGAGGAATGACTTAAGCCCAAGGGTGGAATTTTCTGTTTTACTGCATGTAAGCCTCAGAAAAAATGGGCACCAATCATCTTTATTGTGATTTTTTGGACATTTATTGAGCGATCACCAGCTTTCACGGCAAGCTGGATAGAAACGGCCATGCACATCTGGCTTCCGAGATGTCGGTTTCCTATGTCTCCCTGGGCTCAGGCACTACCCTCCCATCTTCCCCTCTCTCCATTGAATTGTAAGCCTCAAAAATCGTGCCACTAGGCCCACTAGTTGGTTGTTTAAACTACTTTCCTTAGGTGAAAGGACAGTTCAAATTAGACCTTAAATGCATGTGATGTTCTTACATCCAAGTAGTCCTAAAATTGCTCCTGTAAATATTTCTCAGTGAATACTTCCCCAGGCTTTGGGGACTATGATTATGCGTTTTGCCGATTATTAATACCCCTTTATATTCAACATTTCTTGTGTTAATTGTCCTTACGAATTCTCTAGAAGCATTTTTAAAACAGTCTGCCGACATTCTTTTAAAAATATTAATTTGCACCATCTGTAATGAAACTAGTTGTTCAAACAAAGGTTAACATTAACTCAAACATATTTTCCAATTAGGGGACTTCTAAGACCGGTGCAGTATAAACAAATAAAATTTTATTATGTTGGCAGGGAGAAAAAGTAAACACTACATTATTTTAATCCCCTTTTCCATTACTATTAATAGATAATGTACAGGGCATCTTGGTTTGTCAATTCATTTGAAACTTTAATATTCCAGTGAATATCCACTTTCCTTCCAAGTCCCTTAAGTTTTAGAAAGAAAAATATTTATTTATTTATTTAGAGACAGAGTCGCACTCTGCCGCCCAGGCTGGAGTGCAGGGGCGCAATCTTGGCTCACTGCAGCCTTTCCCTCCCGGGTTCAAGTGATTCTCCTCCTGCCTCAGCCTCCCGAGTAGCTGGGACCACAGGTGTGTGCCACCATGCCCATTTTTTCTATTTTTTTAATTTTTAATAGAGATAGGGTTTCGCCATGTTGGTCAGGCTGATCTCAAACTCCTGCTCTCAAGTGATCTGCCCACTTTGGCCTCCCAAAGTGCTGGGATCACAGGCATGAGCCACCGCACCTGATAAGAAGGAGCTGTTCATATTTAGCCATCTTGCAGCCACACTCCGGCCTACTGTATGTCTTTACCTATCATCTCTTTCCCCAGCGACCTGTGAATCTGTAGTCCTCTTGTTCTGTGGACTTGAAGTATTAAAATGTGTGCCTAGGGCCACTGCACAAAGCTGTGCTGATCTTGGTGCTGTTTTCTTTCTCTGTGACATTACACTGAAGGGCTGACCTTGCTTTTACAGAATGATGCCAGACTCCCAGAGGCTCTGCCTGTACATGGGTGAGGAATCGTAGTCTCCTTCCAAGTGTCCTGAAAAACCGCCCGTGAGCTCCGGCAGCTTCCCCACTCATGTTTCTTCCTCAGATCTGCTTTCTGTCCATGGGAACTATGCTTGGCTGTTCAGTGTGGTTGCTTTTGGGGTCAGTGTAGCTTCACCACTGCCTGCTAGTTTGCTTCTTCCTCCTGGAAAGGTACCTTGCTTCAGTGAAGCCAGGATGACAACCGTGACAACCGACCACAAACAAGAGTCCCTGTCAGAGAGAGGGAGAGGAGGAGAGGCAGAGAAGGAGAGAAGAGAGAAGGAGGAGGTAGAGAAAGAGAAACAGGGAAAGACAGGTGAAACCTTGCTAGTCAGCCTGCTGGGCACAGGGGCTGCAGCCGGGCTGTGCTGTGCTGGCTTGCTGTTGCTTCCTGTGACTGCTGTTTGCAGAGTCCTTGGGCTGGGATGTGTTGCCTCTTGGTGGGAGGGAAGGGCTGGGAGATGACATTGGGTGCTGGACACATGTCGGCCCTGCCCTCAGCAGCTGGGAGCCTATCCTGAGCCTGACTTCTCTGAGTCCCATTTGTTCCTTTTAAAATGGGGATCATATTATCCACCTTCAGGGTTATCGAGGGTTAAATGAGATAACAAAGGTGATAGCTTGAGCAGGAGCCTAACACAGAATGTACTCACTTAAATGACCATAGTCGTTAGTGATACTCATCAAATAAAATCCTGGTAATAATATGGTGGGGAGAAGGCCTTTTCTCTACAGGACACTTCAGAGATACTGTCAAGTAATTGGGACAAAGAGAGTGAAGGGCCCCAAGTGGAAGGCCTAAACCCTGCTCTGCTGTCTGCAGCGTCTCCTGCCCTGGGAGATACTTCCCACGAGGGACCCCTCCTGGTCACTGCAGCACAGGCTGTTACAGGGCAGGCCTCATTACTCAGCTTGGTTTTACCACAGCTGATCTCCAATGCCACCAACCATTGAGATCCCTCCCATTACATACCTCCTGACCCGGGCGTAGAGGGACCAGCTGCCTTCCTGCCCTCTGACTTCTGCTTGATTTCTGTTGGTCTCACTCCAAGCAGTTCTTCCACAGGGCTCTGCATGGCTGATGCTGTCTGCCACCTGCCTTCTGTCTTTAGTCCTTGGCCTTCAGCCTTCCTGCCTGCTCTGTGGCCTTCCTGCGTGGTGCCTGGGAAAGAACCTGCATATGACTTGGGCAGGGCATCCCTTAGAGAGTCATGGCACAGGGTGAGGTAGTGAAAGCACTTTGCGGTCCTTGTTGCTGGCTCTGTATCATCTTGTCAAGCAGAACTGACCTTGGCCATGGCTGCATAAATGGTGCCTACGTGGTACAGGGCCTAAGAAAGACTGAGGGAAAACCTTTCCCTCCATCCCTGGTACCCCAATCACCACCTCCCCAGGCTGTCGTTTCTACTAGCTGTTGTCTCTTTTTTTGGCCCTTAAAAATGAAAATTCTCTTGGCAGAGTTAATGTATCAGGTACTCAATATTTTCAACATTTTTAGCTCCGTTTTTCTCAATGTGATGATATAAGCATCATAGGACTGTTACGTGTTTTGATCTAGAAAGAACTAAAGGGTCTAGGGATGAGGAAACTGGAAGAAGAGGGCAGAAGAGGCAGAGGCGTGGGCAAGAAACTATTTCCATCTCACAGTCTGGCAAGAACCTGTCTTGTTAATAATCACGGTGGCAAGGGTTCTTGACAACAGTGGATGTGACTCAGACCATCAATTCTGGCTGTTTTAAACTTACGGCCTGAGGATTTTAAACATGTCTAATACCCGGCGCTGGTGGGGATGAGGATTTGTTCCTGCCTGTAACTGGGATGTGGAGTAATGGGGATAGGCTCTCTTCCCGCAAGAGGACCATGGACACCAATAAACTTCTTGACCCAGTGACCTCACTCCTGGGAACCTCTCCTAAGGAAATAATTGAAGGCACACACAAAGACCTATCTACTAGGACTCACATGGTATTTGTCATTTATCTAGGTAAAAATCCAGAAATCCCCTAAATTTTCGTCAACAGACAGATGGTCAGGCTTCATTTGATGATCCATGTAATGGAATATAATGGCTGACATTAAACTCACGTTGTAGAAGAATAGCTACTATTTAATAACCTGAGAAATGCTAATGAGATAGCTGAGTTGAACAATTAGAGGACAAATAAATTTGTGTATGTGAATACACGTGTGTGTGAATATGTCTGTGTATGTGAATACACGTATGTGTGAATGTGTGTCTCTGTGTATGCGAATATGTGTATGTGTGAATGTGTGATCGGACCTAAAAATATTCATTTATATGTAGGAAAAAAACACTGAAAGGAAATTATCTAAATTATCTGTACAGAATGATGTACAGTTGCAGTTGTTTTATGTGTTATCTTCTGTAATTTCCTTTAACGTAAGTATCACCTGCTTATAAATGTATAGGCACATATGGATTTTGCAAATGTATATACAGAGTTTGTGGAGACATAGGGGAAATCAGACAGTGTGGAAACTAGTTAAACTAGACAGTGCCCAGTCTTAGAGTGAAGTCGGAAAAATGTCAATGGGATTTCTTTTTTCAGAAGAGGAAAAGTCAGGAACAATATAGATCTCATCAATCTTTTCTAAGTTATCGAAGTCAAAAGGAGAAAAAAATTGTGGAATGCCATTTTTATTTCCAGCCTCTGGAAAATGTTTTTGGGTAATCCAGAATCTTCTCTACATGTGAGCTGTGAGCTCTCTGAGTCACAGGCGAGAGATTCTGTCAGGCAATAGGACCCGAAGTCCCCCTTGATGCTTCCCCTATTTGCAGAGAGGAACAGATTTGGAATGTTGAAAATGGTATCTGTATGGTGTTCAGTTTAAACCGGAATGGCCCAAAGTCTCTTCAGGAAATTTCCTGGTGAAACTCATTTTATTTTTGGATTTTTAGAAATATGATTACATGAAAAAGCTCAGAAACCATTACCTATATGCTTAACTACAATTCTAAAATACGTTGTGCACACAAAGTAGATAAATGTAAATATTAAACGGTAATAAAATCAGCGAGATATAGCATCGCAGAGAAGATAAAATGGACTTTGGATTTTTCCCCATTTCTACTTTTCCTTAGTGGCAGGAAGGTGAGTCCCCCACATTGTGCAATGTGGTGCTGCTTTAAGACCCCACGGGTCATGCTTTCCAAGGAGCAGCAGAGCCTCCACTCTCCTGAGTACTGTCCTCTCTTCAGAGGGTCAGTATTGAGTCTACAGACATGTTGATTTAATGATTTAGAAAACTTGTTTTATTTGAGTTAAAAAACCAATCTCATGCAAATAAGCTATGATTACTGGGTTTTAACCCATTCATTTTGAAGTATGTATGTATGTACTTATTTTTGAGACAGGGTCTTGCTTTCTTGCCCAGGCTGTAGTGCAGTAGCACAATCTCAGCTCACTGAAGGTTTGACCTCTCAGGCTCAAGCAGTCCTTCCACCAGCCTTCCCAGTAGCTGGGACTATAGGTGTGCACCACCATACCTGGCTAATTTTTGAATTTTTTAGAGACAGGGTTTTGCCATGTTGCCCAGGCTGGTTGTGCACTCCCAGGTTCAGGCAATCCACGTGCCTTGGCCTCCCAAAGTGCTGAGATTACAGTTGTGAGCCTCTGTGGCTAGCTCATTATTGAGTATTTATTAAGAACCTACTTTGAACTGGGTACCACTAAGAGTACCCAAAAAAACAAGATGAAATCAACATGGCAGCCGTTCTTAAGGAACTCATAGTCTAATGAACCTCAGTGAATCAACATCCACAATCTATCTTTATGTTTTCCATTTACATCTCCCTAGTTAATGTAACAAAACCAAGGGTTTTGTTTCTTTTTTAAAGCAAGAGGGTCTCCTCCAGGCTGGAGTGCAGTGGTTCTATCATAGCTTACTGCAGCCTTGAACTCCAGAGCTCAAGTGGAGCTTCTGGAACTCCAGAGCTCAAGTGGATTTCTTCTGCCTCAGTCTTCCAAGTAGCTAGGACTACAAGTGCATACCACTATGCCTGATAATTTTTTATTATTTTTATTTTCCATAGAGATTAGGTCTTGTTGTGTTGCCCAGGCTGGTCTTGAACTCCTGACCTTAATCGATCCTCCTGCCTTGGCCTCCCAAAGTGCTGGGATTACAGGTTTGAACCACCATGCTCGGCGTTGTTTTCTTTCAGTGTACATTGCATGACTGAGAAAATAATGCGAGGGAGGTCACCATCTCCATAACACTCGGTTCTCCCAGACCACCCCAGGGAACATCAGAAAACATCTGGTTGTTTGGTCCACACACTGTGACATTTATCTAAATGTACCTAAGGAGTTACAGTTACAGATTTATAGTTACGGGAAACGGGTAGGAGGATCTCCATTGTAAGCCAGTTTGAGCAGCTAAAAGCATGCAAATTATTAAGTCTCTTGGGCAGAGAGATTCTTCCACCTACTTCTGTCTACCAAAGCTGAGGCACCTACTTTATAACTCTGTCTCCTGCCATGCGGCCCTCTGCTGGCTGCTAAGCCTCTGAGGAGAGTCCTCAGTCACCGGTGTTCTCCATGGGAAGTGGCCCAGGGCTGCCTAGAGGTGACGCCCAGAGGATACTCACTGGCCCAGACAGAGTCCTTTTCTGACTTCTCAGAGATGCGGTGCTGGTGTTAGACACAACCCAGGGCCCAGGTTTAGTCATGCACAGGAGTCTTACTGTCTGTGTCACAGGTGAATTCTTGAATGAGAAAGAAGCAAAAATATTTTTCTTAAAATTTCTTCCTTTGCTGTACATTTGTGATTTGAAAGAATGAATATTTCTGTAGGCGAATGTTTCATAGCATTGATAGCATCTCTGCCTGTCCTGGGACCCATTAAAAAAGGCAATGCACTTGCATATAAAATGACATATTCCCAGTGATCAGGAACGAACATTGTTCCTGCAGCTTCTCGTGGAATCTGGCTGTCTTTTAACATCATGTGCCCTTTAATGAGGGTGACCATATATGCTGGTGGACTTAGTCACCTGTGCAGTTACTTCCCTTTCAACAAGCTCCTGATCTGGATGATACATTTATTGTGGTCCTTCCATATGGTGGGCAGGCCGGTGTGGTCGAGGACCGTCCTGCCCAGTGTGCACCTTTGCTTTGCTTCAGGTGTGGCTGCTGTCCTTGGAGAGCTTCCTTCTTGCCATTCTGGTTATCGTCTCAGTCCAGTCCCTGGTCCTGACTTCTGCTGATGGGTCTTCCAATGGAAGCCATTAGGATATTTAAGTGTGAATTTCTTGTGATTTAAGGAAATAGATATTTTTTTGCCTACGAAAGGGCCAACCAGACTCCAAATCTTTTTCTTGAGAAAATGTGCGTGAAATAGCAAAGGTGGCCTGAACCTTCTGCTAATGCAAAAGTGAGGCGAAAGGTGTCATCCCACAGTGTCTTATCTCCTGTGTGAGTTTCTGCTTTGCATTTTCAATTGAGTTGGGGAGGAGAGTTGTTTCTAATGGTCTCTTCTAAAAACTTTAGCCTTTTACAATTCAGACTGACCCTTAGGCAAATTTCCTTGTAAGATTTACCACAGAATCTTGGGCACATTCTTGAATCTAGAGCCCAAGTGCTGGGAACACATTCATTATTTCTGTGTTGGTCATTCTCTTTCCTTCCCTGTCTCTTTCAGGTCTCACTCTCCTTTGCTCCAGATGTCCAGCTCCAGGTCTAAAGATCCCTGCTTTACTGAAAACACTCCTTTGCTGAGGAATTCCTTCCAGGAGAAAGGGTGAGATATGTTCCTCCTCTTATGAAAGTAAGAGTTTCTTGGCATCTTTCTTGGCATTATGCTGGAGAACTTCTTCAAATGTGAACTTTTACTGGACACGTTTAACCTTGGTCAGGAGGATCTTGACGATTTATTGTAGTAGATGTTCATGATTCCAGTGGTTATATTCTGTGGGTAGTAATTTACAGATGGCCTTGAGCAGAACCCTGCGGTGATTACACAGCACACACGCACACTCATGCATGCACAAAACCCTGATGGGCCTTGAGCAGAACCCTGCAGTGATTACACAGCACACACGCACACTCATGCATGCACAAAACCCTGATGGGCCTTGAGCAGAACCCTGCAGCGATTACACAGCACACACGCACACTCATGCATGCACAAAACCCTGATGGGCCTTGAGCAGAACCCTGCAGCGATTACACA
>CAUYOR010128792.1:0-24841 GCA_963573925.1 Callimico goeldii
CTAAAAAAAAAAAAAAAAAGAAATCAATTTGTAAACCTCTAGATCCAGGTCGGCAATGTCTCTCTCATTGCTTGATTTCCTTCCTTTCCTTTCCTCCCTCCCTCCCTCCCGCCCTCCCTCCTCCCCTCCTTCCTTCCGTCCTTCATCCCTTCCCTCCTCCCTACCTTCCTCCTTCCCTTCCTCCCTGCCTTCCTCCCCTCCTCCCCGCACAAAAAAAAAAAAAAAAAAAACACTGACAACTTTAGTTTAATCCCAAGATTTTAAATGCTGACCTTCTAAACCAGGAGACACACAGGATGCATCAAACTCACAGCAGGGAAATACTCCTGCTAACCTTTAGCAGGCGGCCCATCTACTACATTCACTGTGGCAGAATCTCATAAACTACCTCAGGGCAAAACTGAGTTAGTTTATGAAAAACTAGCACAGCTGCTATAGATTTCTAGATTCTCTTCTTAGGTCAGATCTCTTGCACCATGGATAACCCAGTAACAGCTCAGTATTTATTTGAATGCCCCACAGCATGTGCAGAAGGCCCAAGGATGTCTTTAGCATGTTAAGAAATGACATTAGTAATCATGGCCATACGTCTCATACCATCTATTGACTCTGGTATTATGTGCTTTGTACTGCAGTCAGTGTTTAGACACCTTAACGGGGTGATTTGGTAAAGGTTAGTAAGCTGTTAAGCTGCATCGCTGAATATGATTTCAACTGTACTCTTCATCATGGTGGCATTACAGTAAGGATGTTCGGTGGCACAGGCTTGGAGGGAGACACCAGCGGCCTTCCTCTCACCTGTGCCTCCTCACTCTGCTCACCTTATCTAGGGGCTGCCTGTTTGTTTGTTATCAGACCATCAGGTGATCTGTGCATCTGCAGCACATGACACCTGGGGCGATGAACTTCACCGTACACCACCCTGTGCTTTGACTCAAGATCCACCCCTTTATCCTATTCCTCAGGGGTCTGTTCAGTTATTCTGAGAAATGTTGTCCCTCAAAGAAAAAGTTGCTGGCATCCCAATGTCATCTGTACCTATCGGTGGGGACTGAGCATGTTTGCAGAAACAAGATCTCTAAATCCTAGCAGAGTGCAGTACGTGCTCAACAAATACAAGTTACAACTCAGAGAAATACAGGTCCTCCCTGTGTGGGCCACACAATGGATTAGAGATTGCTTTTGCAAAAACCCTGCAATGGGATGGTTTCAATATGAGATAATAGGAGACACAATGAAGGTTTAATCTGGGAAGAAAACAGTGGTATGAAGGAGAAGCTGCCTGACTTTGGATAATCTTTACAATGTAGAATCAGAATGTGCTGCTGCATTGGACATAGGGTAGAAGAGAAATCGAGGAGTAGAAAATGACTCCAGGGTGTTTGGCCTCAACAGCTGGAAGGATAGCGTTGTCATTTACCAAGAGGAGGAAAATGAAATGAGAAATGAGTTCTTTTGTTCTGGGAGTGGGGGGAGGGGGGAACATCAGTTGAGGTTTATTCACAAATTAGAGATGTCCAGTAGATTGCCAAGTAGAGATGCTGGTGATGCTGAGTGCACAGCTGGGTAAACAAGTCACAAATGAGAGGGGCAGATCTGGCTTAGAGAGAACCAGAAGCAGCAGCTACAGAAGGAGAAAGAAAAGAAAAGGCTAACTAGTGTGTACACAGGGACACAGCATGTGGAATGACAGATGCGGGAAACTAGGAAGGAGCAGTGTGGGAGGAAGATGGATGATGAAATATTACTTATCAGGTACAGTGTTCATTATATGGGTGATAACTACACTGAAAGCTCAAGCTTCAGCGTTATGCCATATATTCATGTAACAAATTACACTTGTGCCCCGTAAATTTATACAAATAAAACAAAAAGATAGTACCCTCAGCACCAAAAGAAAGGATTCAAGAAAGAGACAGTCAGTGGTCACATGATACTTTGCGACATGCATTGGATAAAATGGGGACCAGATTAATCCCCGAGTTTGGCAATGAAGGACAAAACCAGTGTCAAGTGAATGGTGGACAGGTTGGGGCAAATCAAAGGGAAAATGAAAAGGGAAAAAGTGGGAACAGGAGCAGGAGGCAGATGTTTCAGGATTCCACTCTTAAAGGAGACCACAGAAATGAGACACGAGCTAGAAGGAAGCGTGGTGTAAGAAGGACTTTTGCTCTAAGCACAGGAGGCTTTAGAGTATGCTTATATGCTGGTGGAAATGATCTAACATATTAGATGAATACATGAGGCAGGACAGTAAAAATGACAATTCCTGAAGCAATAAACTTAGGCACGTGTCTCTAACAAGTGGAACATGCTCGTTATTTGGAGATATGGAGTAATTCAATCTTAGGAGAATTATAAATTGAGATAATTGACAAGCAATGTTTTTTAGCAAAAAGGCCAAACTAGCAAATTAAAAATGTGTACAGGCTGCTTTTCTCCTTTAAAATGAAAACAGCTATATTGAACTGGAAGTGAAAATGCAGGCTATAATAACTTAATTTAAATATATTATTGATTAGGAAAACCTGAATGAGAAAATGCCTTTTTTAAAATCATTCCACTGCTGATGTCTGAGTAAGATCATGGAAGCATCATTCTAATATTTTATGATTTTAACGTAAATGAATTTTGAGCATTTGAGAGTATGGCAGGTGTGTGCTGGGACAGGCAAAGGAACATGTTCACAGGCCATCTAAGATCAGAGGCCCCGGCTACTGCAATCTGAAATCCGTTTTTGAGGTCATGCTTCCTGGAGGCTGCTTTTGGACAATGAGTGAACAGGCAGGGAGACAGAGGCAAGCCCATTCCTGGGACACGTGGGCTTTGATGGCTGTCTCTGGTGAGGATTCCCTCATGGTCTGGCCAAACCTTCCATCAGCTGCTCTGTGGTCTGAGATGCATCCTCTCATTTTTTTCTTCCTCTTCGCACTTGGGGGCCTGATTTGTATTGAGGCTGTTGCCTCTTCCAGCCTCTTCTAGTTCCCTCCCTATTTGATGTCATGGGTGTTTCTGCTAATAAAATATTTACAACATTATTCACATCTGTGCATCTGCCTCCTAGAGGATCCAGACTAACACAGGTGGTAGCAGGAGTGGCTTGGCAAGGTAAGATAGGATTTGGGAGGGGCTCCCCCCATCCATAGCAGGTAAAGAGAGTGCCATCGTGGTTTGTGAATGGGACATGGATAGCCTTGGCACAAGACTGCAGACCAAGTTCTAAACATGTAATTGATGGTGAGCTGGGAAATCATCCTAGTGGAGAGAAATGCTGTGGCAGGTACAGGGATGCAGGCATTTGAAAAATACAGGGGTGGGGGTGGAAGAGATCCTGTAAGACAGAAGAGTTGGCTGGATGCTGGCAAATTGTATTAACTTGCAGAGGATAATAAGAGACTGAGGCTATTAACAAGAAGTGAATGGTTCAGTGAAAATCCAGCAAACCTCTGTGGTCATTTACCAAGACAAGGACAGACACAGGTAAACAGCAGGCTGGAGACTGTAAGAGTCTCTGAGGCTGTGATGCATAGCCAGGGCAGGTTGGTTATGGGAGGTTAGAGCGCTGGTGGGAGAAACCCGGGATAAGAGCTATCTGGGTGGACGACACTGGTGATGTTGACCCTGCAACTCCTCAAGGATGCTTGGCTTACAGAGGTGGCCCATGCCCCGCTACCAAGTGCCAGCCTTCCTGCTATGCTGAGAAAGCTGCAGAAGCTCCTCTCACTCGAGTCAATGGGAGTCTCACTCAGCAAATTCCCGACTCCTCTCCAAGCTGCCAGGACAACAAACAGATTAAATACTTGCATAGACTCGCTGGAGACGTTCTGGACCTGATAAGAAAAAAACAGACTCTGTTCTTAGAGGTTTGCAAAATGTAGTTGGCATATACCCCTAGGATTGGATTTGATGATGATTAATCAAAAGGATCATTTATAAGAATATATATGGTCCATCAGATGGACCATATATGGTCCAAAGGATATATATATATATATATATATATATATCTCCTTCAAATCAATGAATTATGTATGTATATATTGATGCACATATATATGCATACATAATAATTCATTGATTTGAGGGTACTTTATCAGGACCCTGGAGTTAACATCCCAGCAAGGACCCCAAGAGATAGGGCATATTGATGCTGGGGTGGCTCCTGGAAGTCTGGAGATAATGATGGCCAGCTCTCGGGGAAATAGAAATGACACAGCGATTGTGGAGTTGGTAGAGAAAGGAACAATGAGATTGAGGAAGGAGGTCATGCCAAAATGCATGGCTATGTAAAGCCGGAAGGTGCACTGGAGGACCATGTTCCAAGAGAGGGCTCAGATGACTCAGTGTCACCCAAACTCATCAGGGATGTGAGGATGAGAAGGGCACAGCGTCCTCAGGAAATTTGTTGGCTCTCTTGTGCAGGAAGGCCAGGAATGAATGTAGGAGTGGCAGGCACAGGGCTGGGCTCATTGACATTGATGGGGTGATGGGGTCTTAAAATAATAGTGTCCCAGCAGTGGGAAACTGGAAGGCAGGAAGCAGAAAATACTGTAAAGGCCAGCAAGACTGATCCACTGGAGATTGATGGTTTCCCACTCCCTCCACTCTGGACTCTGCAGGGTGTAGGTCTTGGTCCCCAAACGAAGCACAGAGTTACCAGGGGTCATAGCAAGGGTCCCACTGAATTGCAAGTGATGGCTGCCTCTAGGGCATTTGGGGCTCCTCTTGCCCAGAGACCAGCAGACAGAAAGTCACCATAGTGATAATAACCGACCCTAACTAGCAGAAGTATGTGGGAATGTTTTTACAAAATACAGGCAGAAAGAAACAGAAGAGGAACCCAGGTGACCTTCTGGCCCCTCTCCACATGTCCTTATCCCATTGTGACAATGGATGGACATGAGATGTGATTCTGGACTGGAAAGGGCACAACTATGAGGTGTTAAGGACCCTCAAAATGCAAATTTGGATACAAAATCCAGACAAAGAAAGCCAACTAGATGTGCAGAGGTGATATCTGAGAGTGAGGATAATTCATAGACTAAGGAGGCCGGGGCTGGGAGGATAAGTGTTGTGTGACCCTGAGATCAGCTGCAACTGTGTTTCTTCCCACTAATCTCCTTCTGAGTTTCTTAGGAAGAAAAGCCCATAGGAAACAGAGGAAGTGCTCCTCAGAGCTGTGTGAAGTAAATTGGCTCAGTGCAAGAGGTGGACTGTGGTCACCATCGGAATGCACCTGGCCAACCTCCAGTGGCAGGGAATGTAGCTGACCTGGGACTTGAGCTGCTTGATCTGAGTTCCATGTGGCATTGTACAGAGGACAGTCCTGTTTCACAGGCTGCTCCCACCCAGTGACTGACTGTGGTAGGTTTACTAAGGCTGGACCATTCCTGGGAGACATGGTGTTCCTCCAATGATGATGCAGCCCAAGGACTCCCCGAGGGCCTTGCACAGTGATCCTGGGTCCTGAACACTTCACGCCACCCTTTCTTTCCTCTCTCCCTCACCTGTTGTCAGACTTGCATTGAGGTCTGATGGCTCCTTGAGGGTCACTCACAGGAGTTTCCACCATGAAAATCCTTGTGTGCTTAATCCTGTCCCAGCAGCAGCTTCTCAGAGGGCCCCAACTCACACAAGCAGCACTCATTTAACTCAGGATGACTTGTGCTGTAAAGTGAAGCAAAAGCAGCTTCAGCAACTCATCCGAGGTGGGTGGATCACTTGAGCTTAGGAGTTCAAGACCAGCGGGGGCAAAATGGCCAAATCCCATCTCTGAAAAATACAGTTACATTTCTTTCAACTAGCCACAGAGTTGGGGCTAGTTTGCTCCAGTCATGGTGATATATACTGCCCACCATATTGTGCCAAGTATGATACCAGGTTGTGAGAACGTAGAGATTAACTGTAATTCTCCTCCAAAGGAGCTCACTCTCTCCTGGGGTTGTAGGATGGCATCTCTGCTAGGTACGGTCAGAAGGGATGAGCCATGGAGCCTAGGTAAGTCTAATGCCCCCAGATCTGGAGAAAAATTAGCTATTCCAGCATTCCAATTGTGTGTGCTATCCTTAGCTGGATAGAGGTTCTGCTTGGTGACCAGCAGACCCAGCCTCAGCAGCGGATGTGGCACCTGCAGGAACTGCACTCCTGGCAATTTCTAGTGGCTGCACTGTCACAGCACACAGCAGTTCCCACAAGATCCCTCTCCTTGCCCATAGCAGGGATGGACACCCTGCTATGGACACTCATACTCTGTGTATGAGCTGTGTCCTGATTAGGATTGGAGGCAGGTGAAGGACCGTGCAGCAGCAATATGAGAAGATGCTGCCCTCTGCCTTTTACGACCCTTTGATCTTCCTATCACACCTGCCATCCTTTGGCATATCTAGGGAAGAGCCAGCTTTCTTTAGGCACAAAGAAAATTCAAGGGAAATAGTACTGTGAACTTGAGTGGTGCTCAGATCTGTATACCAATGTGTGATGATAGATGGAAACCTATCTTGATATCTGCATTCAGACCTATGCATTAGCTGAAGACAAATTGGTAACAATGGCATAATTGTACTATACTAGTGGAGAATAGCAAAAGCTTAATTAACAGGGATGCCCCGAACCCTCAGATGACCTGCATATGTTTTCCAAGGCATCTGTATCAGAATACTACAGGTGTAGCTAAAACAAAAGAAATTTATTTTTCACAGTTCACAATCAGGGTGTCAGCAGAGGTTTCTCCTGAGGCCCCTCTCTTTGGATTATGGGTGCCATCTTCTTCTTGTGTCCTTACATGGCCTTTTCTCTGTGTGCGTCTGTGCCCTGATCTCCTCTTCTTATAAGAACACCAGTCCTATTGGATTAGAACTCACCCTAATTAACTCATGTTAATTTAGAATATCTCTAAAGACCCTAACTTCAAATACAGTTACATTCTGAAGTATTGGAGTTTAGGACATTAACATTAAAATTTGGGGGGAACACAATTCTGTCCATCATATATTTTTTGTCAGTGAATTTTAGGAGAAATAAACCAAATTTAAATTTTTATTTTGTTAAGTGTCCATCAAAAATATAATTTTAAAAACCATTACTTGTCTTGATGTTATTGCATCAAGACAAAATAAACTCAGTATTTCACCCTACATGGCTTGCAAAGGTTCTGTAACCCACCGAAACCTGAAAGATTAGGGGGGCGAGTTTTGAACATCAGCTTTTCTGAGCAGTAGAAGAATGAGCGGCATACACTTTCCTGAGTAGAGGGTGAACTGCTGTGTCTAGGGAGTGTCCTGTCATATCTTGATAAAGGATTGGCTCCTTGAGAAAGAGTCACTTAGTGAGTGGGGTGGTGATATGGTATGGCTCTGTGTTCACACCTAAAACTCACCTTGAATTTTAATAATCCCCTCTTGCCAAGGGCGGGACCAGGTGGAGATAATTGAATGATGGGACAATTTTTCCCATGCCATTCTCCTGATAGTGAGTGGATTCTCATGAGTCTGGATGGTTTAGAAGGGGCTTCCCCTTCCTTCAGCACTCATCCTCTCTCCTGCACCCTGTGAAGAAGTACCTTCCACAGTGACTGTAATTTTCCTGCATCCTCCCTAGCCATGTGGAACTGAGTCAATTAAACCTTTTTTCTTTATCCACTACCCCCTGTCGGGCATGTCTTTATTAGTGGCATGAGAACTGACTAATACACATGGGGGGCAGGAGGCCTGCAGTGGCCAGATCCCTTTCTACACATTCTTTTCAATTTTTGTGCCATCATCACAAACATCCTAAATGGCAGCCATCTGTCTCTGCCCACTGCCATGCCCATAAAACATGGAGGGCATTCATTGTGTTATTAAATCAGAAAAACAAACTTCAAAACTTCAAGGTTTTTAACAACATAAGCCATTTTGTTTTTTCACAAAGTCAGGGCCACATCATAGCATTCCAAGTCTTATAATAAATCTGTATTCTGTGTTTGGTGCTCAGCTAAATTCTCTAGAGAATTAGTCCATCTCTAAACCATGGCAGCAGGATGGTCATACGATTCAGGTGAGAAAACTGGGCCACATTGTAGAAAGCAGATTTTTCCCAAGGACAACTAGGAAATTGGCTCTGAAACTGGCTGAAAGCAAGCCTGTTACCTGCTTAGTGATGGTATCACAGGTGTTCACGTATGTCCAAACCTATCAAACTTTACATATTAAATATGTGCAGTTATTTGCATACCAACTGTACCTCAAACACGCTGTTAAAAAAAGAAAATATATGGTTCAGGAGGACACACAGAAAAACATATAGTTACACACAGAGACACAAACACAGCTACACAGAGCCACACACACCTATCGTATTTTGTATAATAATCTAACACTTTGCAAATAAATCAACAATTTAAATACTTTGGAGACTCCAGAGGATGTAGGCTGCTGCCAGGTGACTCTGAAATCGAACACTGCCCTACCTGGATGATGAGATAGGCTTCTTTGAGATGCTTTTCTGGGAAGGGTTCTCAGGGTGGAGGGGGGAATAGGAAAGGAGGTTTTTCAGTGAGGAACTGGTTCCCAGCTCTGGACTTCCTGGCTGGTCCTGACTCCTTCATTTAACCTCTGCATTAGGAAACAGCACCAGACTGGACAGCCTATCTGGAAACAAATAAGTTACTATCCGCTGATGCTTTCAAAGTCAGAGTCCTTTGGGAAAGAAATAGAAACCATTTTCATAATGCCGCAGCCAAAATACGAATACAGTGCTTTGAATTTTCTTGTTTAAAAAAAATGAACACAGAATCAAACTGGAGAAGAGGAGGAAAGAAACAAAAAGAATGGGAGAGGATGGAACATGTCTTGCATTTTAAGCTGCAGGGACAGCCTTAGATGGTGACTGCCTGTGGTTTGATGATATTTTTTTCAATCTCCATGGATCATAAAAGTTCAGGAAGGTTTTGACACATTAGTGGATGTCACAGAAGACCATAAAGTTCATAGTAGACAGGGGTCAGCCCCGTGGGGCTAGGGCCCTGGTTTTCTACCTTTGACTACAGCACTAAGGACAATAGTAAAAAAAGACACAATCATCCTTGTTTTTAAAAACCTACTTACAAAATTTCTTCTCATTTGTGAAGAGACCTTTTATAACATTGTTGACAGCTGGTGTGATACCTCGATTCTTGTCTTCTTGGTTTAAAGGAATTTGGCCAGGCGCGGTGGCTCAAGCCTGTAATCCCAGCACTTTGGGAGGCCGAGGTGGGTGGATCACGAGGTCAACAGATCGAGACCATCCTGGTCAACATGGTGAAACCCCGCCTCTATTAAAAATACAAAAAATTAGCTGGGCGTGGTGGCGCGTGCCTGTAATCCCAGCTACTCAGGAGGCTGAGGCAGGAGAATTGCCTGAACCCAGGAGGCGGAGGCTGCGGTGAGCCGAGATCGCGCCATTGCACTCCAGGCTGGGTAACGAGAGGGAAAGTCCATCTCAAAAAAAAAAAAAAAAAAGAATTTAAACAAGAGACACACAGCAAAGGAGGTGTGGCATAGAGTAATTTAATTAAAAAGAAAAAGAAGATTCTGAAAGTTAGATGCAGAATAGACAGAATGTCCTGAATGAGGATTCAGGGATGGCTGCCTGCGAGGATGAGGCAGTAGAGACTGGCCCTAGGGAGATTCCCTTTATGGAAGTCTTACCTCACGTTATTCCTAAGCAGATGGGAAAGGACATTGCCAGGAAGCATATTCTAGGCGGTCTTCTGGGTGCATATACATAGTAGCTGTACATGCTTTTTCATATGTTGCATGTCTTATTAGCATCTTATTAATATTATTTTGAGACAGAGTTTCACTGTTGTTACCCAGACTGGAATGCAATGGCATGATCTCGGCTCACCACAACCCCCGCCTCCTGGGTTCAAGCAATTCTCCTGCCTCAGCCTCCTGAGTAGCTGGGACTACAGGCGTGCACTACCATGCCCAGCTAATTTTTGAATTTTTTTTTTTAGTACAGACGGTGTTTCACCTTGTTGACCAGGATGGTCTCTATCTCTTGACCTTGTGATCCACCCGCCTCGGCCTCCCAAAGTGCTGGGATTATAGGCATGAGCCACCGCGCCCGGCCTTATTATTATTATTTTTACATAGAGTTTTGCTCTTGTTGCCCATGCTAGACTGTAATGGCACGATCTCGGCTCACTGCAACCCCCACCTCCCAGATGCAAGCAAATCTCCTGCCTCAACCTCCCAAGTATCTGGGATTACAGGCATGCACCAACAGGCCCACCTAATTTTGTATTTTTAGTAGAAATGGCGTTTCACCATGTTAGTCAGGTTGGTCTCACACTCCCCACCTCAGGTGATCCATCCCACTTTATCTTCCCAAAGTGCTGGGATTACAGGCCTGAGCCACCACACCTGACCTCATTAGCATCTTAAATCTCCAAACAGGGGTATGTTTTTTGCAATTATAATGATCAAAGGGTCTCTTTGAAGACAGGTGAAATCAAAGTGCACCTGCTCTCCACAGGGGGCGTCCCTACTGAAGACAGCTTCTATTAAACGGGCTCAATTACAATGCGAATGATGAGCCTTACTGTGTCGATTGTAGCTGTGTCACCGCAGTTGCTGTGTCTGAAAACACAGTCACTTCCTTGACTACCTATCCTGCCCCATTATCAGTGAGACTTTTGGGAAGTCTTGTCTTGTCCCCTTGCCACTGTTCGAAGGCTCCCTGGGCTTCTCAGGCTCCGTGACTTTCCATGTTTTCCCCTAATGTCCGGGAGCCTCATGCAGAACGTCACTCACAGCTGTGCCTCCTTGGCAGAATTGGGTTTCCAGACACCTTCTCTTCCTAATGTCACATTAAACCTCTGAGAAACACAAAGAACACCACTGGCTAGATGCCCAAACTGTGAATTTCAGCAAACGAAAACGGATGGCAGCGAGAATTCACACCACCATCAGTAATTAGAATACTGGGATGTAACAATGACAAGGACTAGCTTATCACCCAGCATTTACCCCATGCCAGGGACTGTGCTGCTGGCTGAGTGCTGACCATCCTCACACTCACAGAAGCCTGGCTGAAGTAGGGATCGTTATTATTTGTTTCACAGATGGAAGGGACTGAGACATAATACCAAAGCGCATAGTCTGTCTCAATCATGTATTTCAAACACGTTTCACCAGGGAAATATCTCATTAGAGAGACCTGAAATCAAGAGCTTAGTGAGGAGATTGAATGCATCTTTCTGGAAAGGAAAGGAAAATCCCTCCTCTTGTCCCGAATCAGAAGTTTCCTGTTAGATGGCTGCTGCAGTCTCTTTAAGTGATCCACGTAAGCATTGCAATAGACGATGTGAAATTCAAATGCATGGGTTATCTGGGGAAATCACACTTCAAAAGAGACCACAAAAGACCATTTCAATATGGAAATGTTGGTATGCATTTTAGGCCTTGGCCACAGCTGGTTTTGAACACAGTCTTTTTTTTCTTTCTGTTACTTTATTTATTTTTTGAGCCACAAAAATATAATTCTTTTTAATTCAGTGCAATACAGATTTCAGAGGTAGGCCCTACTATAAATAAAAGCTTAATAATTTTTAAAAATTATACTTTAGGTTCTGGGGTACATGTACAGAATGTGCAGATTTGTTACATAGGTATACACATGCCATGGTGGTTTGCTCTATTCATTCCCCTGTCATCTGCACTAGGTATTTCTCCTAATGTTAGCCCTCCCCAATCCCCCCACCCCCTGCTATCCCTCCCCTAGCCCCCACTGCCCCTGACAGGCTCTGGTGTGTGATATTCCCCTCCCCATATTCATGTGAACACAGTCTTTATACCCTTTGAATCCTACCACAGACCTCCTGTCCACACAGCAACAGCTTTGGAAAGAGCCTGGGATGCCAGAGGACCCAGGGAACAGTGCAAAGGCACCGTGGATCTACTTTCAAAACCTTACTCAGGAATCCCACTCCCTTTCTCAGCCACCCACTCTGCAAACTGAAGGGAGCTTTTCAGATATTTCCATTGGATTCGCATTTCTCTCGCCTTTCATTAGAATTGAGAAAATGAAAGCCAAGTTGCAAAGGATCCAGGCGTGTTTGACGCAAAGTCATAATTTAGGTTTCAAAATAACTTTAAGAAGGTCATAGAAAAAACACTTTGGTTCCAGCAAGGTAGTCTGAGCAGTAGTAAGCTCTAACAAATAACATCAATCAGATAATTTGCCTGGTTTAAGTATAATTAAGTTAAATGACAAGAAACTAACAAATGCCACTGGAGTTCTGCAATTGCCAGGAGATCCATACGAGTTAGTAGAAACCTAATAGCTGGCTGCAAATCTATGTCAGATGCAAGAAAGAGTGGCTTTGCTTTTCGTCTAGAGCAGTAGTCCATAAACTTCATTAATAGCAAACTCCCATAATAGTGTGCTCCCACAGTAAGAAATGCGTGAGTGGTGTAGCCTTCATTCATGTTTACACATGTGTTTAAAAAATGTATACATATGTTCCTGTATGTGAAAGCGCTTGTGACAGAAACTCTGAAGAATACTCTCTGGGCTTGAATTCCAATTCAGCCACTTATTTGTTGTAGACATTGGTGGTTTATTAACCTAACCATGCTTTAGTTTCCTCATCTATAAAATCAGAATGAGAATTATTATTACACTAATAGTTGTTATGAGAATTATACTTAACACTTATGAATTATTTTGAGCAGTGTCCAGCATTTAATAAGTTCTATAGAATGTTAGCTGCTATTGTAACTATATTAATATATAACATTAATTGATGCAATTATATATTATAATTGATCATTAAATGTGATATAATCAATATAATCTTTATTAATACATAATATAGATGATATATGTTAATATAGTTTCAATAATTGCTAACATTCTGTAGCATTTTACTACATGCAAAACCATAGGTTTTGAAAGGATGAGATAAAACTAAACATAACTTCTGATGTTTTCATCTAGCACCCCAATGGATGGCTTGAGAGCCCATTCGGGTATATACATTCTAGTTTAGATATCAGGGACCAGCAATCATTTTCTATACAGGGTCAGATAGTAAGTATTTCAGCTTTGCAGGCTATAACAGTCTCTGTATCATATACTGAGTTCTGGTATTTTAGTACAAAAGTAACCATAGACAGTTTCTGAATGAATATGCTTGGGTATGTGCCAATAAAACTTTGTTTATTAAAAAAAGACAGATGTGGCCCTCAGAGAGTTTGCCCACTCCCACCCTAGAGGAAAGAATGAGGAATAATGGGTAACATTACAGGGAGCCGGACCCAGCTCTCCATGAGCAAAAGCCTCCATCATGGCTAGCTCTCTCTCATTAGTGAGCTTCCCAGCACTGGGGTTATTTAAGCAGAAGCTGGAGATTCATCCCCCATGGATAATTCTGTAGCAGTTCTGAGTTTTATGGGTGAAGCTAGACATACTTTTACAGATCTTTCTAAATCTAAGATTTAATTATTGTTATCCTAAGTAATGGTGAAGTAGGTCATCACATTTGTTCTTCGAAGTGAACAAATTTCACATTTGTCCAGAAGTGAAATATAAAATCGTTACTGTGTCTGAGAATGTAGAGAAGAAATCAGAGCATCAGGAACAAAGCACAGTAAACATACCATTTCTTAAAAGATACATTAGACAGTTTGTAAAAGCAGATGATACTAGTAAGTATGTATGACTTTTCACAATATTTATTTTCTACAAAATGAAATAGGAGGTAATTTTAACCTATAGCAAAATTCTAACTTATAATCAGATGTTAATTTAAAGTTGCAGTTTCCAATATCCAATGTGGGATCAGTACATGATCCCAAAATTAATTTGAGTTTAGAATTTTCACTGAGAGCAGCAAAAGGCTGTAAGTAGCTTATTAGACATAATAAATGAGGCAATGCACTAACAGTTTCAACCCCTTGACTTCCAGATCCATGCATTCTTTTAGGAGGAGACAATTATATAAGAGTCTCATTCAAAACTTACGATGAATTCTGGAAGACAGAAGCCCATCTTTTTAGGCTGTTGTCTTCCATATCCTGAACTGAGACTTCAGCAAGCCATTCCACCTGTCAGCTAGGCCAGCTGCTTCTGGAGGATAGAATAGGTGGTAAGACCAGTTAATGCCATGGGCTGAGCCCATTTCTGTGCTTCTGCTGTAAAGTGGGTTCCTTGAGTAGAAGCAATGCTGTGCAAAATACTGTAACAGCGGTGAGCACTTACAGAAGCCCAAAGTTGATGGTCCTGGTAAAGGAGAGGCCAACCTATATCACAATATATGTCTAGCCCAATGGGTACAAGTATCCATCCCCTCTGTGGTGGAAGAGGTTTAATGCAATCAATCTTTACCAGGTGACTGACTCAATGGTCCTCCTGAGGAAGGATGGCATGTAGCAGGTGTAGTGTTGGTCTCTGCTGTTGACAGAATAGACAAGTCAGCCTTCATAAGGGGAAAACTAAGTTGCTGAGCTTTGCATAGTCTCCATCCCTGATACTGTAAATATTTTATCAATGGGCCCATTGAGCAAGAAGTGGGGTTGCTGTGGAGACAGAGGCTGACTGATGTTTATGGAGTGTATCACTTTATATACATGATTATGAAGAGCCTCCCCCTCCGCAGTCCATGCCTGTGGGTGAACATTCACATGCCTCACCAGCATCTTCATAGCCTGGGCCTGTTCTTAAAGCTCATTCTGTATTCCTCTCTCCCAGCCTTCCTCTTCACTAAACTTCCAAGTCCCATCTCTTCCAGGAAACTGACTGTCTAGCAAAACCTGCAACAACCACCCATGTATCCATGTAGATCCCTACTTCTGGCCCTCACTCATGGCAAAGATGAAAGATAAAAGTGGACAATCTAATACATCACTTGAATCTCTGTTTTTTGGGAGGATTTCTTTCTTCACTATTGTCCTTCATGTTTGCCCCTGAGGGGCCTGTAATGGAGCAGCCATCTAGGTTCAGGTGACACCAGCACATAATGCAGACCTGTCTGTAAGCTAGATTTGGTTTGTTTTCCCACATCAACGGGCGATAGAGGATACCACAGGAGCGCATGGCCATGACTGAAGGGAAGGCAGCAATGCTGAAGGAGCTGGTGCTAGAGGAGCCTAAACTCTTGCTCAGGTGATGTATTTGTCTATGCTAGGTCTGTCCAAGTCAGCTCTTATTCATCATTCCCCCGTGATAAGGGATTACTGCTGTGCACACCCAACCTTGGCTTGTGGGTCCCACAGCAGCAGTTGGTGATGGAACATTTAGGCTTAATGTCCCACATTTAGGCATTCAGTCTCTATCAATGCCCCTGACAATATCCCTGTGACTCTCCTATTGGTGCCTGCCAACCATGCCATACAACCTCCCTGTCTTCCACAGACACCTCAGGGAAACAGCAGATCATGACCCCATATAAGGAAGAAGGTTGCCCTGTAGCCTGGGCTTACAGCAGCGCCTTCTCTCACTCTCATCACCAGGCAAAACTGGCAGATTATAGGAGACTGCAGATATTAACACACTCCACTGTGGAAAATGCTGCCTTTAAAAGAAAAGAGGTCTACAATGAGCCATCCTTTCATTCTTTTCTGGTAATAGGGACAAGGAGGAGCAGCAACTGGTCTTTCAACTTGGAGGTCATTGAGACTCCAGAAACATCACCGAGGTGGCAGGCCCTGGTTTTATATGGGACATATTGCCCATGCTCCAGATCACAAGTGTCATATGGAAGTACATAGTGCTCATCAGATCTGAGTCAGCTAATTTGTGGGCTAGTGTGATGTTTTGTGAAATGTAAAGTCAATCAACATTTTGGAAACTGCACGTCAGCAGAGAGCAGGATAAGTGGCACTGCCCTGAAGCAAGATTGTGAACTTGTATTATTGACTCTGACAGGCAAAAGTAAACTGTTCTGGTTTGATTTTTTAAAATAGTATGGAGGAAACAAAACATTCCCCATGTCTACAGCTGCACACCAAATGCCAGGGACTGTGCTAATTTCCTTCAGGAAAGATGTTACTTCTGGAATAGCACCTGGAATTGAGATCACCACGTAATTGTGTTTATGATAGTCTACAGAAACTCCCCATGATCCATCCAATTGTTGCACAGGCTAAACAGGTGAGTTAAATGGAGATGTGGTAGGGATCACCATGCTGAATCTTTGATGGTAACACTCAACTCAGTAATCCCTGCTGGGAATTGCTTCTGGTTTACTAGCTTGGTAGAGAAAGAAAATTCCAGTGTTTTCTACTTAGACTTTCCTATAATGGTCCTCACCCTTTTGGCCAGAGACCTAATGTGGAGACTCTGAGAGTTGCCAGGTATGTCTGTCCCAGTTACATGTTCAAGAACTCGGGAAATAACCATACATGTGTCTGTGGATTAGCTGGGCCCGCCACAGGTTGGACTTCGGGTAATCCTCCATCTCTCACCTGACCACTGTAAGTACCACTCTGACTGGTGAACCACTGTAGTTATTCAGAATTCTGCCAACCATGCTGAGGCTCAAAATGCTGCTCTCTTAAACAGCTTGCAAGTTGGAGGACCTCCTCCTATCAATATTGCACTTACCATCTTTCAAACTGACATTAACAAGACTCTAGCATATAAAGCAACAGCAAGATAGAACCACCAAAGGGGATCTTAGTCCTTCACATGCTATTCTTTTTTTTTTTTTTTTTTTTTTTTCAGAAAAAAATAATTGATGCTTCCTTTTTGCTCTTCAAGTCACCTCTTGGTACGAAAAAAAAAACCTTTTTCTTTGAGGCTTAATTTTGTACTTTAGGACTGGGGAGAAAGAATAGATCAATTTACCTGAAAATAAATGTCCCTGGGCATCCCGTTTTACCTATAATCTTATTTTTAGTGGATATGAAAGCAAAAGTTGCTGTTAATGTGTCACCAGAGGTCTGTCAAGAGGTCATGATGGTTTCCTTAGACTGGCTGGTGCATCATGGGGGATGTTGTCCTCGTCAGACCATGAGCTTGATGGTCCCAAACAAAGACAGGCCTAGGAAACAACTACCTACAATGAACGAACCAATACAGGACTAATCTTTAACGTGTCTTTAAAAATGCTTCACATCAATATAGTAAAAACACAAATGACCCAAGACAAAAAGAACACTAAATACGAAGGAAAAGAAGGGGTGCATGGGTGAATAAATATTTGCTAAACCATACTTAGAAGTGGGTTATTTCCAGTTCCAGATGAGAAGAAACCCACTGGCAGCCCGGAAGGTGGGACCTCAGGGGACAGCACCACCAGGAGGTAACACAGGCCCTCAAAGTCGGGGCCTGGGTCCCAGGGGGCTCCATCAAGGTGGGGTCCGGGGTCCAGGGGGACACCATACAAACACTGCACCACATACACTCACACACAGATACCATACAGACATACACACCTTACACATATGTGCACACACCATACACTCAGAAAGATACTGCATACACACACACACCTATACTACACACACATACTATGCACACACATCTCATACACCACACAGACACACACACCACACATACATACTACATATATGCACCATACACATACACATCATACACAGAGCCAAACGTATGTACACATACCACACACAGACACACAGCACATACACCCACACCAGACACATATATAAACATGCACAAGTATACACACACACCAGACATACAAACTTATACTATACACAGACACATGTGCATACACACAGAGACACACACACTTCAAGTATTCTTCAAATTATGCCTCCATTTCTTTTCACTGAATGTTGGGACAGATCAATGGACCAAGGCAGGCAGAACATGCAGAGACCTAGGTCTTGGGTAGACTGGCTCTTGGCTTTCTCCCTCCTGGACATATCCAGCTCTCTTCCCTTCATCTCCTCTTCCAAGATAAACAGTGTGTTTTTTCAACTCATTCTCTCTACACAGCCAGACGGCTTACAAAGCAGGGGCTGTTGTATGTACATCTGACTTTCTCACCCAAATCTGTGTACATGCATCTGCATGTGTGTGTGAATGTCTGTGTGCATGTGTGCATTCATGTGTATACATGTGCCTGTGTAACAACACTTCTGAGGTTAGTGGCTGAGTATGAGGAACTTGAAAGTCTTACAAGTTTTTTGAATATGAAAAGACAAATTTGTACAACATAGATGCATTAGTCCTCTGCAGTTGCCCAACAGTCCATTTTACGTTAATGCTAATGTTTGAGATTGTGCAGTGGATTCACAGAATGACAGAGTAGGTGCCTTCCCAGCACATGACCTCACATGTGTGATATTATCCAGTATGCACACATGTGGTTGGTTAGAGTCTTTAGAGTAAATGGAGAGTTCATGGAGACTTGGCTGCTCTCAGAAGCACTCAGCACAGCCTAACATGACATAAAGTGTTACAATTAATAACTGAATTAAGCAAGGCTACTGCATACAAGATCATTATGAACCAGATTACCATATATGACTATGAAACCAATGGAAGAAAAATGAAAAAGCAAAAATCACACTAGAGAACAGGTACCTATGACAACATAAACCAATAAAGTGTTAACTAAAATATTTTTTACAATAAATCTTTCAAATTAATATAAAGATTAAAAAAACCTACAGAAAATCTCACAATATAAGGGCACAGGAAGAAAAGTCAGGCACAGTGGCCAACAAACATTCTCTGAACTCTACCTCACATAAAGCAGGTTACAGCAACAGAGAGGACCTCTGCAGGGCAGGAGTCCAGAAACACTGAAAATCAATCACTTTGCCTTTCTCAAGAATCGAAAAAGAAATATCAAGCAGAAAGAATACAAGATGAAGACAATAATAAAGATAAGAACAAACCTCAACAAAATGGAAAAGAAATACAACAGAAACCAAGGCTAAAAGTTGTTTTTATAAATATTAATATAGTTAATAAACCACTAACAAAACTGATAAAGGAAAAGAGATTACAAAACACAAAGACCGTATCAGAATCAAAGCAAAGACCTGCTCTACATAGCAGTACTAAACAGAGAATTGTGTGAAACACATAGGATCAAACATCTGACAACAGACATTTCAACAGATGATGTGGAAAACCCGACTTACTCAAACTGATGCAAAATGGCATAAAATAACTACACTCCCCTCTATATTAAACAAAATTAATTCACTATTTAAAAAAATCAAATCAACAAACAATAATGTTCCACAAGAAAAAAACACCAAGATCATATTTTGAAAATGTTCCAAATATTTAAGGAAATAAAATATATCAACACTGCTCAGCTTCTCACAAAGAGAAGAAAGGGAATGTTTTGCAATTTGTTTCTTGATGCCAGCGTTACACTAATACACAATCTGACCAGATAATAGGAAAAAACTCCCACAAAATAATAGATGCTCTCTTTTGCAAAGGGAAATACAAATATTCTAAGAAAAACATTGTTACATGAATTATATATAAAAACATAATTCACTGATACCAATTAGGTATACTAAAAAAGGCAAGAGTGGTTAACACAAAAATAAGTTATGTATAACACCCTATTATTGACAAAAGAAAGGGAGAAAATCAGGATTATTTATAATAAATGTGAAAATGCACATTAAAATTTAACAATAAGTCACAAATAACTTATCAAATATAAAAGAAGACAACTTCCTTAATTTTATTTAGTCTAAAATAAACATTAAAAAAACATAATATATGAATATTAAAACCTTTTCCCTGGAATCTGAAAAAGACAAGATTTCCTTAAAACACCACCTGTATTTAACACTGTACTGGAGGTTTAATCAGAACAATAAAAGAAATAGAAGGTATAACGTTCAACGTCTAACCAATAAACTGTTGTAAGTGGCCAACAATTACATTAATGGAAAATTCACAATTCAAAAATAATGACAGTAAATAGATGAATTCAGCAAAGTTATCACTTCCTCTACTCTGGCTGCCCCTGGAGGCCACACCCTCATTCCTTCCCTAGCCTAGGAGTCCACAGCTTCTTCTCTAGCCTATTCACACAGCTCATCTTCCCAAAGTGCCACTGATCATGCCCAACTCCTGATGTAAATTCTCATCCATCTGCCATCCAGCATAGAAATCCCTGACCTAAAAAATAGCAGATGCTGGTGAGGATACAGAGAAAAGGGAATGCTTACACATCATTGGTGGGATGTAAATTTGCACAACTACTACAGAAAACAGAATAGAGATTTCTCAGAGAACTAAAAATAAGTCTACCATTTGGTCTAGCAATCCCAGTATTGGATATCTACCAAAGGAAAAGAAGTAGTTCAACCATTGTGGAAGACAGTGTGGTGATTCCTCAAGGATCTAGAACTAGAAATATTATTTGACCCAGCAATCCCATTACTGGGATATGCACAAGGGATTATAAAACATTCAATTACAAAGACACATGTACACATATGTTTATTGCGGCACTGTTCACAATAGTAAAGTCTTGGAACCAACCCAAATGCCCATCAGTGATAGACTGGATAAAGAAAATGTGGCACATATACACCATGGAATACTATACAGCCATAAAAAGGATGAGTTCTTGTCCTTTGCAGGGACATAGATGAAGCTGGAAACCATCATTCTCAGCAAACTGACATGAGAACAGAAAACCAAACACCACATGTTCTCACTCATAAGTGGGTGTTGAACAGTGAGAACACATGGACAGAGGGAGGGGAACATCACACACTGGGGTCTGTTGGGGAGTGGGAGGACTCGGGGAGAGCTAGCAGTGGGTGGGGGGATTGGAGTGGGCTAGCATTAGGAGAAATACCAAATGTAGATGAGAGGTGGGGGGGGAATGGATACGGCAAACCACCATGGCACATCTATACCTATGTAACAAACCTGCACTTTCTGCACATCATGTACCCCAGAACTTAAAGTATAATAAAAAAAGAAGTCATTATATCAAGAAGATATGTGCACTCATGTTTATCACAGCAGTACTCACAACAGCAAAGATACAGAACCAATCTAAATGCCCATCAACATTGGCATTATCTTTGGCTAGATAAAGAAAATGTGGTACACATGAAATACTACTCAGCCATAAAAAGGAATAAAATAGTGTTTGCAGCAACATGGATGGAACTGGAGGTCATTATCCTAAGTGAAATAACTCAGAAATAGAAAGCCACATGCCACATCCTCTCACTTATAAGTGAGAGCTAAGTGACGTCTACACATGGGCACAGAGAGTAGAATAACAGACACTGGAGACTCAAGGGTGGGAGGGGGATGAGGGAGGAGAAATTATCTTATGGGTACTATGTACTCTCTTTGCGTGATGATTACACTAAAAACCCAGACTTCATCACTGCGTAATATATCCACGCATCGAAACTGCACTTTACTACTCCCTCAATCTATAAAAGTAAAAATTTAAAAAAGAAAGAAATCCCTGACCTTGTATTGCAGGTCCTCCCTGATGGCGCCAAGTTCATGTTCAACTTGGCTCACCCCATGAGCCCTGTTCACCAAATCTAGACCCAGGATTAGAGCAAAGAAACTCTGAATGGGGTTCTCTGGCATCTCTTCCATGTCCAATATCGCACCAGCATTTTAAAATGTATTATTTGTTTTTCTAATTTGAACAACACTCATGAAGCAAATATTAGTATTTTTTATTTGTTTCTAGAAAGAAAAAGAAAAGAAATAGGTTTGGAAAAGTTACGTTGCTCAAAGTTGATTAATTCTCAAGGTTGGAACTCTGACCTTTGTCTGGCAGTCTCCACATCTTCGCTTCTTTCCCACAACCCAAGTCTTCTCCAGAGTTCACTGTGGGTCCCCACCCAGGTTTACTCCACATGCACTGCCTCTTTATCTGGAATGCTCCATGCAATGTCACTTTCTAAATCTTGCACCTTCTTCACAGCCCAGCCCCTTTCTGCCACCACAGCTGAGGGTAGTTATTTCCTCCACACTGCCTTTGGTCCACACACCTGACACATCACTCTGGGTTGTTCTGCTGGCATTTCCGTGTTCCTCTCACTTCCCATGCTAAACAGCAAGCTGACTGATGAAGGGGCTTTTGCAAGGAGCACAGTATATGGCCTGCTCTCCTCACACATGCTCAGCACAGTGTCGGTGCAGAGTAGATGCTCAATCAGAGTTGAACCAATGTTGGGGTACCTCAGGCAATTCACCCAACACGTGCACTCAGTTTCTTCCCTGGCACAGCATATGCACCAGCAGACATTGAGAGAGCATCTATCCCACCCCTCATGTCTTGGAGTGTTCACTGGGTGGGGCAAGCAGCAGAGAGCAACAGATCCTGGATAATAAGAACAAGAAAGACAGACATGCCTTCTCAGAACCAGCTGGCTTCTTGGCAGTAAGGGACAAGGGTCCCAAGGAAGGCCTTGCATATGTAGGAAAAGGCAACATGGTGATTTGAGAAGGATTCAGGGATGAGTCCCAAGACCAGATCTTCAAAAAGCTGCCATGTAACAGTGAGAAGTCTCTTCATTTCCTAGATCCTCTGTTTCCTTCAGTGAAATGGGAAAAAATGCAATCCCCACATTCCAGAGACTTGGGAAGATGATATGAGCTTTGTTTGTAAGACAATTACTACAGAGCCTAGTGCAATGTGCACAACAATTATGGTCTGTAATTAGTAGACCACAGACCTGCTCACAGAGCATAGGCCTGTTCAACAATGGGCCCTCCAAAAATAAGTAAATAAATAAAAAGCTCTGATTTCTATGGTGTCATTACTCCCACCATAGACAACTTTACCCTAGCAATGTGATGTTACTGAATTGTCACCAGCCATCACCAGCCACCAGCACACCGCTGCTTGCAGATCACACACACACAAAGAATGCCACCTCACTTTGCCACTCTCTCCACCTCCCTATAAACACAGACAAACATCTTTGGTAGGTGGAAAATAAACTAACAACTTTGACTTCCAAGTAGGGTGTGGAGGAGACGGAGACCTCAGACCCCCTTCCCCCTTGGAAGCTGAGGCCTTCCACAAGCCTGCCTGCATGTCCTCAGCAACACAGCCTTGGACATATTGAATCTCTCTGTATCTGGTGTGCAGCCACACTCCTGGAATGCAACTGCTTGGAAAGAATCACAACCCTTACTGTTCTGAGAATCCTCTTCAGAAGTGCAAGAAGATTTGCCTCTGGCATCCTTTCCCAGGGAAGATGGCACATGGCTAGAGAAACTTTCCATTGTGGCCAGTTTTCACTTTCCAAGGATGTGAACAACATCCTACATTTCTACTTTTGTTGGTGGTTTTTTTTTTTTTTTTCCGATCGATATTTAAGGGATACCCAATTCCCATGGTGACAGGCTGGGCCAGTAGCCCTTGAACTCAGCTTACCGTCACTCTGTGATACAATGCAAAAGAGTTACCAATGGCCAAAGCTAAAACAATTTGAGCAACAAAATAATTATGGTACTGTTGGATTATAATTTGAAGAATAAAATATTCATAAATCTACAGTATTATAAATTAATGAATAAAAACATAAGGAGAGAAGAGACAAAGCTTTTATAGAGGAGAATTTTTATTAGTGTATGTAGATATTCCCTCCTCTGGGAAGTAGAACTTAATATACCTTCAACCTTGAGTGCTGGCTGTGTTTAACGATGTGCTTCTTCCATAAAGCAGAATATGGGAAAGAGGTATACATGCATTCAAATTGGAGAAAGCTGGCCAAGTCTACTTTGCTGGTTTTACTTTCCTGTAAACATAAACAAATATACTGCAAATAAAATGCTTATTTAAAAATCAGAGGGGGAAAGCATGGATTATTCAATAAATGATGCTATAAAAATATTTAGCTGTATAGGTTAAATGATATTCTCCAAAGTAAATTCCAGATGGATAAAAGACCTAGGTGTGAAAGTCAATACTGTATAATTTTTAAATAAATCATATGACCCGGAGTTAAGGGTGATTTTTTTTTTGTTTGTTTCATAATTGAGATTTTATTGGTTGAGGATCAGTACAGACATTCCAATTTGTACACAATTCTTAAAATATGTAACAAAAATCTAAAAAGCCATGTATTGTCATTCTTTTTTAAAGTTATTCCAGTGACTTTCCAGCTTAAAATTTAGATGCAAATTTTCCTTAAGAGGCTATAAAGTATCTGTACCTTCATGTTGATAAGCTGTTACATATGTCCCAACAATTCACAACTGAATAGTATGTACACTACATATTCAAATTTTTAATCGTTCACAGCACAGTAACAAAGTTATTAGGAAAACAGAACTACCACACCAAAGATGTTACAGAGTGTACGCAATTCTGACAGGAAGAGCCACGATCAGAGTGGTTTTCTTTAGGAAAAAATTCTACTAAAAAACAACATGGGAATAGAAGTAATTTAAAATGTTCAAGACATTAAATGCAGGACTGACTCCATATTGCCATTTAATATGCTTTGTATTATAGGATATAAAAACTAACCCTCCATCTATGGAATGTTAAGCTGACACCCGAGACAGTTAAAGCCTCCCATAAGTCTATATCCCACACTATTTTCTGGTTGTACCAAAAAATAAACAACCAGAAAATGATTTCACCTCTTAAAAAAAAAGCATTTACACTTAAAAAATGGGATGAGGTGGGATTTCCTCCTTCTTAAAAATGTTTCTAGAACACGGCCGGGCGCGGTGGCTCACGCCTGTAATCCCAGCACTTTGGGAGGCCAAGGCGGGTGGATCACGAGGTCAAGAGATCGAGACCATCCTGGTCAACATGGTGAAACCCCGTCTCTACTAAAAATACAAAAAATTAGCTAGGCATGGTGGTGCGTGCCTGTAATCCCAGCTACTCAGGAGGCTGAGGCAGGAGAATTACCTGAAC
>CAUYOR010128794.1:0-26940 GCA_963573925.1 Callimico goeldii
GCTACTTAGAATATTGAGGTGGGAGGATCCTTTAAGTCTGAGAGGTTGAGGCTACAGTGAGCCAAGATCATGCCACTACACTCCAGCCTGGGAACCAGAGACCTTGTCTCAAAAAAAAGAAAAGAAAAAAAAAAAAAAAAACACACGAGCTATCACCTCCACCCATTAGAATGGCTACTATCAGAATAACAGAAAATAGCAAGTGTTGATGAGGATATGAAGAAATCAGAACCCTTGTGCACTGTTTATGGGAATGTAAAAAGATGTATGAATTATGGAAAACAGTATGAAGGTTCATCAAAAAATTAAGAGGACCGTCATATGATCCAGAAATCCCACTTCTAGAAATATATCCAAAAGAATTCAAAGCAGGGTCTCAAAAACAAATTTGTATGTCCATGTCCATTCCAGCATTATTCACAATAGCCAATGGGTGAAAGTAATCTCAATGTCCATGGATGGATGAATAAGGAAAATGTGTTATACATACAACAGAATATTATGCAGTCTTTAAAATGAAGAAAATCCTGTCACATGCTACAACATGATGAACTTCAAGGACGTTAGAGTAAGCAAAATAAGCTAGGCACAAAAAGATAAACACTGTATGATTCCATTTATATGAATTATTTGATAAAAATCAAAACAGAAAGTACAAAGGTGGTTGTCTAGGGCTTGCAGGAGAGGGATTTAGTTTTTAATGAGGGTAGAGTTTCAATTTTGCAAAATGAAAAAGTTCTAAAGATCTGTTGCACAATAATGTGAATATACTTAACACAACTGCACTGTATTCTTAAAAATGGTTGAGATGGGCTAGGTGCCATGCCTCATGCCTGTAATCCCAGTACTTTGGGAGGCCAAGATGGGTGGATCACCTGAGGTCAGGAATTCAAGACCAGCGTGGCCAACATGGCAAAAACCCATTTCTACTAAAAATACAAGTATTAGCCAGGTGTAGTGATGGGCACCTGTAATCCCAGATACTTGAGAGGCTGAGGCAGGAAAATCACTTAAACCTGGGAAGTGGAGGTTGCAGTGAGCTAAGATTGTGCCACTGCACTCCAGCCTGGGCGACAGAGTGAGACTCCATCTCGAAAATAATAACAATTCCCCAGTGATGGCTATCAATATTACGAATTGTTATTTACATTGTTGTATATTTAAAATAAAAGTAGTCTTTTTAAAAAATAATTTTTTACAGACAGGGTTTCTCTGTTTTTGCCCAAGCTGAATCTCAGCTCAAACTCCTGGACTCACCACTCACTCTCTTGGACTCATGCAATCCTTCCACCTTAGCCTCCCAAACAGTTAGGACTACAGGCACGCACCATCACACCCAGCTAATTTTATTTCTTTCTTTTTGTGTGTGTAGGGATAGTATCTCACAAAGTTACCCAAGCTAGTCTCAAACTCCTGGCCTCAAGCAATCCTCCTGCTTCAACCTCCCAAAGTGCTGGGATTTAGAAATACAAGCCCCTGAGCCCAGCCAAAAGTAGCCTTTTACATTTAAAAAATAAAAATATTATGTTTTTCAATGAGGCATTAGGATAATCTCAGTATAAGAATTTGGGGACAGGAGGAAGTTAGTGTCAGGAATATAAATTAGATCCAAAATGAGCCAGAGTGGTATTTACCCTTTTCTATAAACAAAATTCTAAGATGCAGTGTGTACCGTTCATCCTGAAGTGTACAAAATGGAGGGTGAAAGAATGTGCTGGAAGCAGGCATCATAAAGCATCGTTGTCCTGCAAAGAGCAGGGTTTAAAAGGTAGCGCCACCACTTCCTAGCTAGGGGCATTTGGGTAAGTTAGTCTAACCTTTCCAAGGCTCACTTTCCTTATTCGTATGATGGTGATAACAATTCATATCACAGATGCACAGACTGCATCTTTTTTTTTTTTTTTTTTTTTGAGATGGAGTTTCGCTCGTTACCAAGGCTGGAGTGCAATGGCGCTATCTCAGCTCACCGCTACCTCTGCCTCCTGGGTTCAGGCAATTCTCCTGCCTCAGCCTCCCAAGTAGCCAGGATTACAGGCACCCGCCACCATGCCCAGCTAATTTTTTATATTTTTAGTAGAGACAGAGTTTCACCATGTTGACCAGGCTTTTTTTTTTTTTTAAGAGACCGAGTCTCACTCTGTCGCCCAGGCTGGAGTGCAGTGGCGCAATCTCGGCTCACTGCAACCTCCCCCTCCCAGATTCAAGTATTCTCCTGCCTCAGCCTCCCAAGTAGCTGGAACTACAGGTGCATGCTGCCACACCCATCAAACTTTTTTTGTATTTTAGTAGAGATGGGGTTTCACTGTGTTGCCCAGGCTGGTCTAGAACTCCTGAGCGCAAGGCAATCCGCCTGCCTCAGTCTCCCAAAGTGTCAGGATTACAGGCTAAGCCACTGCACCTGGCCTCTGCATCTTTTTTTTTTTTTATTTTGGTTGCAGTGAGCCGAGATCACATCATTGCACCCCAGCCTGGGCATCTTTTATATAGTAACTTTAGGATCACGGAAAAGGATCTGCCCAAACTAAAAATAAACATATGACTTTAAGATAATCAATAATATGAATACCATACCGCTGATTCACAAAAGGGCTGGAAAGCTCTGCAAGCAGGCGAAAATTCCCAATGTATGCCAGCACTCCATCTTTCTGGATGATAAACATAAAACACAATGTCAAGGATAACATTCTAAACAAAATTCCCAAATATCACAGAAATATCCAATAGCTTCTCAGCATAATATAACAATCAATACCAAAACAGATCAAGAAGTTTTACTGTCAAACTGATTTTCTTCATGAGAATACAGAAAGATCCTTAGAATTCTACATTATTTTTTTAAAAAACAGTAAATTATACACTTCTGTTCACTTATGTATATAATGTCCACTTGTGAAAACTGGCTTCAAGCAGTTGTTTCACATTGAACAAGTTAACTCCGTAAATAACCATTAGTGATGGTATTTTCAAATTACTGTAGAAAAGAATGATCACGAATACTATGAATTTCAGAAGGTGAGGAGTTTTAAAACAATTTAATACCTGATAAGAACTCACTTTTATATCCATTACTAAGTGGAAGCACCTTAAAAATCTCAAAAAAGCACTTATCCTAAATAACAATACATAAGCCTGTGAGCAGAGGTATATCTGCCCAGTATGACAACATATGCCACCATGTTTGTTCTGAAAAATATATTTGCCAGTCAGAAGATCCGAGAGCTAAATTTAGGATCTTTGGGATCTTTCTAAATTTAAGCATAATACCCAATACATTCCACCAGTTTAATAAAATGAAAAGTTTAGCACAGTTAGTAAACATTGTAAAGAAGACCAAAAGTATACACTCTAAAAATGTTACTTAATATACTTTAAAAATTGCTACTAAGTAAATGGAGTCACTCCAACACCTGCAGTTAAATCAGAATTATGATTACATGCCAAAGAAAACAGTCCTCCCCATCCCAATACATTAGATATACATGAAAGTTTGGCAACTATTTTTCTACTGGCTATATCATGCTGCCTTCCAAATGAGAATATGAAACATTTTTTTAAAAAACAGGTGAACTTTTTAATTGATGATTTTTAGTATTTATCCATGAAAATTATTTTAGGGATTCAAAATTCTAAGTTAGATTCTAAGAACTACCTTTAACAAGGTTAATCTAAAACTTTTTATAATCACAAATTCATTATCCTTAGCAATTCTGGAATGTGTGATGAGGCAGAAGGAAGGAGGGATGGCCAAAGACAGAGAGACAGCAGGCAGGAGTACTGTATGCACAGGGGGTGACCAACTTTTCAGAGTCAACCAGAGCACAGCCATGCCAGTTCAGAGACATAACATATGAGAAAGAATTGTGCACAGGTTTTATTACTTTAACACAGAAATATGAAGAATAGGTATTTATTTGAAATTATTATTCTATACTAGTTCTCTGTTATAATACATGATTTTATTTAAACAAGATGGAAGAAGTGCAGATCAGTTTCAATGTGCTTGCCTGTCTTATTCCAGACTTGTGAGACACAGTCTCCTTAGGTGCTCACACATCTCCTCCACCAAGCCCATATTAGTTTGCTAGGGCTGTCATAACAAAGTACCAAAAACTGGGTGGCTTAAGCAAAGAAATGTATTGTCCCACAGTTATGGAGGCTAGAAGTCCAAGATCAAGTGGTTGACAGGGTCATACGCTCTCTGCAGGCACAAGGGAAGAATCTGTTCCAGGACTCTCTGCCAGCTTCCTGCAGTTCCTTGGCTTGTGGCAGCCTAACTCCAATCTCCACGTGGCATTATCCCTATGTGCATGTCTGTGTCCAAATTTCCCCTTTTCGTAAAGCCAGTCAACGTGGATTAGTGGCCACATTTTAATGTTTATTTATGTTTATTTAATGTTTATTTAATGTTATTTAAGTTTGTATTAAAACCATATTTTAATACAAACTCATCTTAACTGACTACATCTACAATGACCCTATTTCCAACTGAAGTTACATTCTAAGGTATGAGAAGTTAGGACTTCAACCTATGAATCTTGGAGGGGACACAATTCAACCCATAACAATGCCCAATCCCAAATTCTTTCCTGTCTATTGTGCAGTATGTTCTGTTTTGCTTATCTATCTCCCTTATTTAATTTTCTGTCTTTCCATCTGTCTATACCATATCATTATATACCAATATATATAAAATAACAGATTTCCATATACAGTAACTTTCCTTGTAAGTAATGTCTGGGACACTCTGGTGTTGATATCATAACTGTTCTCATTTTCATTATGTGAACTCTCAGAAAATGCAGTCACAGTATTCACAGTGTGGAAAGTTAAACCAACACTATGTCAATACAAACCACAGCAGCTAATGCAATGGGCAAAGTCAATCATAGACTGTTACTGCTCACAATTGCATCACACTTGCATTGCATAAGTGGATGATCCACTATTGTAAACTCCAAATCATAGCTGCCATGAGGTTTTTTGTACCACAGGAAGGGGTCTCCTGGGCTGCAGGATTTTCAGTGGTAAAAATGATACAACCAGGAAAGCTCTGAACAGGCCACTCTCATCTTTGTTTTATTATGAATGCATTTAGGCTGGGCATGGTGGCTCACACAGGTAATCCCACAACACTGGGAGTACGAGGCAAGAGGATTGCTTGAGCCTAGAGGTTCAAGACCAGCCTGGGCAACATGGCAAAACTGCATCTCTATAAAAAACTTAAAAATAATAAATAATTCATTTTAATATATTTTAGAAATCATATTTGCAGCTAAAAAAAAACAGAGAGATGAGAAAAGCACAAATGTCTGAGCCCTCTAATTTATTCAGCATAAAGAAGCACTTTAAAGATAATAAGGAACAAACTGCCATTTACATTTCAAACTCCTTAGGTATTTGGGTGCTTTTTTAATTAAAAAATTTTGGTGATTTGTTCAAAGTTTAGGTGAGTTTTCTCAAAAGAATTGCTTGGAATATTTAAGAAGAAGTTAAAATAACAAGTAATTATGTTCAATTATAGACAATACAAGTAAAGTAAGAGAAATAAAGCATTCTGTTTTTCGCTACCTCTATAGTTAAAGACTGCAGTGATTTAGGGCAAGGTAGAACTTTGAAAATAGTATGCAACTAGATATGACTCTTGAGGGGACAAAAAAATGCAAGGAAAAGGTTATTTTAATGAGATTCTTACTTGAGCCAGACATAAACATCTTAGAAATATCATCTTAGAAATATTTGTATTATAATCCCTCACTAAGATAGATTCAGGTATGTAATAAACGTGAAGCATAAAAAAAGGTGAACATTTTATTCCTTAAGATAAATTCTCTCATTCATAACATTGACTTTCTCTCCTCAGAGATTTTTCTTCTGATCTATTTTTCCTAACAATTCTCTTACGTTGTTGTAAGTCTGTGGCATTCTACATAACTATGTTCGATGTTTAGAGAACATGACAGACCAGACTACTGCAAAATGTTAGGAGTTAATATGTTCCTAAGGTCAGCCAAAATCCTTGCTAAATTTCTTACTGCAGCCTTCAAATAGTTTTTCCAAAGATGAGACCAAATACCAAAATTTATTTTTATACAACTTATAAAGTATTTTAAAGCAGACTCCCAAAAGTCATGTAAAATATCAAAATAATATAGCAGCAACAGCCTTAGCCTTAAATTTCAAAAACCATTTTAGGCTGGTGCAATGGTGCACACCTGTAGTCTGACTCAGCTACTCAAAAGGCTAAGGCAGGAAGATCACCTGAACCCAGGAGTTTCAGGCTGTTTCTGTGAGCTACTGCACACCAGCCTGGGTGACACAGCACGGCCCTGTTTCTTAAAACAAAATTTTTAAAAATTCTAAAAATTTCTCTCTAGTTAATATTAACTTTAAAAATAAAAAAAATCATGAAATATTCTATGTCTAATACCTTTTTGGAGAGTTTAAAAGATTACTTTTTCCAACTCCTTAAAAGGTAAAGAATTAAAAGTAACTATAACTATTAACCAAAGTACCAAATTAATATCAGATAAAACCTGACTTTATGATTTTCATTAAGTATCAAAAGAGTCACTGTAAAAATGATAAATTTGATGTTATGTTCATCTAAACAACTTTGGACAAAGTGCAAATCTTCTATGCTTTGAGGAAACTGTCTCTTGAATTAAAAAAAAAATTGGGTATAACATCCTGGCCCTTCTCATTCCTCTCTCCTCTTTCCAAAGAGAATGGTTAATTCTACTATTTCTAGCCCAGTGGTTTTCTATGTATAGTTCCCAGATAAGCAGCATCAGCATGACCTGGGAACTTGCTAGATATAGATATTCCTGGGCCCCATCCAAGACATAATGAATGGGAAATCATGAGGAGAGGGACCAGTAACTGTGTTTTGCAGGCCCACCAAGTGATTCCAAGGTCTATTAAAGTGGGAGAAGTGCTTTCCTAGCCTACAAATGGCCAGTGATCTCTCAGTCACAAAGAGCTAGAAACTGTGCTGAGCAAAGGTTTACAAACACCCACCTCGGACTGCACAGCATCTTAACATGGACCATCTACATTCCTCTAGAAAAGTTTTTCCTGACCCCTTAACTCTTAGCTGAGAGAACACCCAGTCAAGTGTCTCTGCAATCTCTCTGCTTATCTGTTAGAGTACTTAGCTCCTTGCAAATATCTACATTTCATGTGCCTTATTCACTATTATACCCATAAAGCCTAGCACAGCACCTGCCCCATGTTTCCTGGGTTAAACCTTGCCTTCTCAGTGCTGTTAAGCAAGCACATCACCTCTAAAGTCAAAATCCCAAGAGTCCTTCAGGCCTATTTCTGAATGGGTGAGAGGATTATTAAAATATTAGCCTTTGGCTGGACATGGTGGTTCATGCCTATAATCCCAGCACTTTAGGAGGTTGAGACAGGAGGATCACTTGAGCCCAGCCAGGGCAACATTAGTGAGACTCTGCCTCTTAAAGAAAAAAAAAAAAAAAAACAACTCGCATTTCATTCCAAAAGAAAAGGAGAAAACCATCCAGATTTTAATGTCATAAAGATATTAGTGGAACAGAATTAGAGGTTATCAAATTTGTTATGAGAAAAAAAGTCTGAAGTTTTAATCTCCAACACTGAATACATTTAGATTAGTGAAGCAAGGCTGGTAAAAGTGGATAAGCAAGTAGAAGAGGTGGGGGAATATGGGGCCTGCATAACAGAGGTAAAACATCTGGAAGCAGGCAGTTACCTGGAAGCAGGTAAAACATCTGGAAGCGAGCACACTAGCAAACTAAGGAGCAACAGGATGTAGCGTAAAAGAAAGACAAACCAGGGTTATAGCTCTACCCTTACTAGCCATGTGACCTTGTGCCTATTACTGAATTCCTCTGATCCTATCCCAAGAAATCTATAACGGTTAATACATTTAAACAGGGCTGTTAGGACTATATGGCCGCCATTACTACCATCATTGTCTTCATCACTTTATAAAATATAAAATGAGAGAATTAAAATTAACCAATCGATGGAAGCATCTAGGAATGCCATTTGATACTACCACTATATCCCAGTGCTGATGGTAGAACTTCCAGAAATATTTATTGGAAAACTGACTAGCATAAGTCTTTTTAAAACTTTGGCTGGGTGCGGTGGTTCATGCCTGTAATCCCAGCACTTTGGAGGCCAAGGTGGCTGGATCACAAGGTCAGGAGTTTGAGACCATCCTAGCCAAGATGGTGAAATCCTATCTCTACTAAAAATACAAAATTTAGCTGGGCGTGGTGTTGGAAGCCTGTAATCCCAGCTACTCAGGAGGCTGAGGCTGGAGAATCGCTTGAACCTGGTAAGTGGAGGTTGCAGTGAGCCAAGATGGCACCACTGCACTCTAGCCTGGGCAACAGAGCAAGATACCATCTCAAAAAAAAAAAAAAAAAACTTACTCTATTTGAGCAATTCATTATTATGCAATTACATCTCAGGAGGTGGGGACAGTTAAAAGCAATTAAGTTTTGGGAGGCAGAGACAGTTAATGACCATAGGCCTGTGGTATGGAGGAAAGGATTTGAATCCTAGCTCTGGCAACTTCGGGTAAAGCTATAATTTCAGTTTCTCCATTTGTAAAATGGGCAAAATATAAGACTGCCATGAAAATACAATGAGATGCATCCTGATGGCAATCAGGAAAAAGACTAAAACAGAAAGGGCACTCGAAAGAGGGCAAAGGACTAGGTGCAGTGGCTCACACATATAATTCCAGCACTTTAGGAGATTGAGGCAGGAGGATCACTTGAAATCAGGAGTTCCAGGCCAGCCTGGTCAACATAGTAAGACCCCACAGCTACAAAAATATATATATATATTTTTAATTAGTCAGGCATAGTGGCATGTGTCTATAATCTACTCAGGAGGCTGAGGCCAGAGGATCACTTGAGCCCAGGAGTTGAGGCTGTAGCAAGCTATGATTGTATCACTGCACTCCAGCCTGCATGACAGAGTGAGACTCTGTCTCTAAAAAACAAGTGAACCAGGCAAATGTTATTACAATTATAAAGAAAAGACATAAACGGGCCTATTCCTTCCTGCCTAGGTACAATCATTCACATCTAGTTACTGACATAGGGGTGACCACAGAGGTCTATGAGTCAGGCCTGGGTGATGGGAAGGAATGGATGATTAGACAGATCATTACAGTCAGGAAGGACCAGATGCACTGCTAATGAACACTGCTAAATATTTTACTAGAAAAAATACCTTACGTGAGCAAATCACCCCAAAAAGCAGTTAATGTTGCTTTCTACTTGTTGCAGAAAAACACTCAGGATGAAAAGGAAAATGAATACTTCTAAGGGTAAACTAAACTGTTTTATTGACCCCATGGTTTTTGTCAGCTTTGCATCTCAGTTTACACAACTGTATCTCACCCAACCTGAATTTAGTTGTGTTCATAATGACTTTATGTTCATCATACCACAGTGTGGCATGGTTGAAATGGCCTCTGAAAATTACCTAGTTTCTATTACCCATAGATTTTTAAATCCCATCCACAAAAGCTCTATCAGTTTGCCTTCAATTTAGGGTGGGCCAGGTGCGGTGGCTCACGCCTGTAATCCCAGCACTTTGGGAGGCCGAGGCGGGTAGATCACAAGGTCAAGAGATTGAGACCATCCTGGTCAACAAGGTAAAACCCCGTCTCTACTAAAAATACAAAAATTAGCTGGGCATGGTGGTACACGCCTGTAGTCCCAGCTACTCAGGAGGCTGAGGCAGGAGAATTGCTTGAACCCAGAAGGCAGAGGTTGTGGTGAGCCAAGGTCGTGCCATTGCACTCCAGCCTGGGTAATGAGCGAAACTCCATCTCAAAAACAAAGAAAAAAAAAAACTTAGGGTGGATCACCCCATGGTGAGGAGCACAAGCAGCTCACTGCATTGTGGAATTGCTATTCAAAAGTCCCAAAACTACACCGCTCTCTCAGATTTCCACCTGCTTGTCCTACTTCTGATCCTTGCAACCCAAAAAACTTAATTGAATCCAATCTCTTTTTCATATAAACCTTCTGATGTTTGCAGACAGTCATATGTTTATCATTTTCACATTGCTCAGATAAAGATGATTCTAGCCAACCCTTTTCAGAGTTCCTGAGCCCTATTAACTGCAGTCTTCACAAAATAAAAACAAAACAAACAGAAATCAACCAGCCTCTTGATGAAAAGAACCACTTACACAATGGTCCTCTGAAGATAATTTTGGAAGAATGAATCAATATCCTTAAAACATGTATTTGCCCAAGAATTCCACTCAACAAAATTATTCTTCGAAAATAATTATTCATGTGCACAAATGGGAAGATACATGGATATTCACTCAAAGTTACCTATGTCACTGAAACACATAATAGGGCATTGGTTAAATGTTATTACATATCCATATGCCACCAATAGAGACAATGATACCACCAGATAGTCTGAGAATGAAAACATCTTCAGAACTTGCAAAAGACTCAGAGTTTACCGCCTTCACTTTCTTAGATATCATTTGAGGATATACTGCAGCAAAATAAGTGAATAAACAAGAAAGTCAAATACATGGGATTGAGGAAACAGTGACTTCAGCCCAGGACTGGAATGACAGGGAGCCCCAGGACACTGGGCAGCAGACCAGATAGCAATCTGTTCAGACTGCAGCAGAACAGCGAGCTCCTGGAGCAGGTATGTGGGAGCTGGGAAAAGATGATTGCAGAGATGTAGTAGTATCCTTGAGAATATGAAACTACTCAAAAATGCAGTAAAAGCAAGTGATGGAGGGAAAAAAAAGGAAGGCAATTAAAACTCCAAAAAAATGACACAGGAAATGTAATCCAGGTCCTGCAGCAAACTATTTTAATGCAACCATAATAAATACTTTACTGATTTTCTCTGTGTAGATCAACTGGCTGCAAAGAAAAACTTATATGATTACATAATACAAAGTAGATATTTTTAAATCTCAGCAATACACAAGTACCAGTGATAAAAACTGAGAAGCAACACAGAAGTTAGAGAAGTAGAAGAAAGAATAGAGGCACTAATACCTTCATCTTTAAAAGTATCAAGAGGTTAGGAGTGGTAGTTCATGCCTGTAATCTCAGCATTTTGGGAGGCTGAGGCAGGAGGATCACTTGAGCCCAGCAGTTTGAGACCAGGCTGGGCAATGTAGGGAGACCCCATCTCTATAGAAAATTTTTTAAAAATTAGCTGTGGTGGTGAATGTCTGTGGTCCCAGCTACTCAGGAGGCTGAGGTAGGAGAATCGCTTGGCCCTGGGAGGTCAAGGCTACAGTAAGCCCTGATAGTGCCACTGCATTCCAGTGTGGGCAACAGAATGAGACTCTGCCTCAAAAAAAACAAAATTGTTTTAAGTATCAAGGGGTGCTGTAGGACCAGAGAAAAAGAATACTAAAGGTTTTAAAAGGAACTGAGAGACAACTAGCATTCCCTAACTACATCGGAAGGAAGAATGAAAGGCAAATGGGGGTATGAAAGTTAAATTCTTGTCCACCATAGCAAGAAAATACTATCCAACATTAACAAATCAAGATGTGGATAGTCTCTGAACATGGCCACATCAATTCCTTCCCTCCCTGTATGTGCAAAATGGTCCTCATATCAAGAGGAGGTCTTATTTCCCACCCCTTAAATCTGAACTGCCCTTAGCAACTCACTTGATGAATAGAACATACTGGAATTATCTATGTAGTAAGTCTTCTGAAGCCAGGTCCTATGAAGCCTTGCAGCTTCCTCCTGGGTCACTTGGAACAATCACTCTTGAAATGTTCTTCAGAACACAATGACAAAGCTGTGAGAATCCCAAGCTACATGGAAGGACCACATATAGATACTCTCCCACTGAACTCCCACCAATGAGCCCTTCTTAGACATTCAACCCTGTTGAGCCTTTAGATGATTCTAGACTCGACTGCCATTTAATAGCACCCACATGAGACATCAAGCAAGACTGTCCAGCTGGCTTGCTTTCTCCCTTCATTTTTTAAAAATATTATTAAGAACTCATGAGTCAATGGATTTCAATCAACCACAGTCATTATTCTAATTGATGATCAAAGTGTCACATTTTAAGCCAACAGAAGAGTTTTCATATTGGATCTTATGTCTTTTTGACACAGTCCCATTAATCCTTGATAGGTTCCTTGCTTTCTGATCCAAGATTACCAGAACCACTTCAATATGTAAAAGGAAATTTTTAATTTAATTTTAGCCAGATGCGGTGGCTTATGCTGTAATCCCAACACTTTGGGAGGCCGAGGTGGGTGGATCACTTGAGGTCAGGAGTTCAAAACCAGCCTGGCCAACATCTGCATTTTAGTTTCTACTAAAAATACAGAAAAATAAACTGGGTGTGGTGGTGGGTGCCTGTAATCCCAGCTACTTGGGATGCCAAAGCAGAGAACTGCTGGAACCTGGGAGGTGGAGGTTGCACTGAGCCGAGATCGTGCCACTGCACTCCAGCCTGGGCAACAGAGCAAGACTCTTTCTCCAAAAAAAAATTTTTTTTAGTTTTGATCACATTTTTATAACACACATATATGAGAAATGCTGTTTTTGACTTAGGCATTTTGACTTATCCACATATGCACATAGGAAAAATGTACCTTCCTAAATGTAAATGTTAAGTAAGTAAATAATATAATAGGTATATAGGCTGTGAGATTGGGGCATCATTTTTTCTTTTTGCTTGTCAATGTTTCCTAATCCTTAAATAAAAACGAATCACCTAAATAACTTTTAAAATATTTAGCACAGCTTTTTGTTTACAATGTTGCTTTTAGGGAATAATGCTTCCAATACTGCTTTTGGAAACCACTGCTTTCCAAATGTATACCATTATGGTTCTCTTTCTACCTTCTGAGTTGCCTGATCATCCTTCTTCTGGTCCCTGACCCTGACTGACTGCACTGTCCTTTAAGCAACGCTTCATTTCTAATGGCATATGGGCCACTTTCCCCTGGGACAGCCATACATCTCCAAAAACCTCTTAACATCTAAAAGTATCTCTCTAAACTGCTTCTCCCATTTCCTTTCACAGTGTCATCTTCCTCTAGTGCTCTGGATCATTTGGTCTTTTCTTTCCCTTCCTTCTCTGAAATCCAAATTAGATACTGTGCTCTGCTCACTGTAAAATGACTCAGATTTGTTTCTTCCTCATTAATATAACCACTGCTATAACCATCAAAATTAACTTCTTTGTAATCTGTCACCTATATTACTTCAATCACCTCCTAAAAGATAGCCTCTCCCCCACCAACCAGATTTTTTTCTGCACATCATCATCAGTTTTATCCATCTAACATGCCAATTGTATCAAGTTATTTTCTGGCTAAATATCCTACAACTATTCCATGAAAAGCAAAAATGCAAGGCTAGTGAGTTTGAATTTTCACTCCACCTATTCAGGTGGACCTATCTTACTCATCCAAATGTACAACCACCACCCATGTCTACACAAATCCCATACCCCGACAGCCCAAGTCCTCAATATCACCCATGAAGATCTGACATCTCCCCAGTGACTTCCCTCAAAATGTGTTCTGACCTAGGAAGCTTTCCCTACTTTTTTTTCCAATCTAAATATGCATATTTTTGAAGGCTTAGTTTAAATCCCACCTAGCTCAAAAGCTCTCTTAGAAAATTCAAAGGCATAAATATACATATGAACATTTATGTGAAACTCCAAGAATCTACATCAAGTACTATCAGCAGTTATCTCTGGAGAATCAGACCTAGAAAACATTCTACTTAAGAAGCCCTATATTTCTACAAACTCAATTTTTTTTTAACTAATACCTATATTCAAAAAAAAAACGAACAGAAATTAACACAATACCTTTCCATTCCTTAAATTACTATGGTATTACTGATTGATCCCTGGATGACATTTTAATTTTTAAATAGTATCTTATATTTAAATCTTAAATCCCTAATTGAAAGCACAGGTTCTATCCTATCGTTATTCCCAACCTCCCACCTGCCTTAGTTCACAACCTCTGTAATACCTGGTTGATCTGGCCAGTAGGGAAAAAAAAGAAAAAGAAAAACAATCTTAAAAAAAAAAAAAATCCTGTGAGTTTGATTGCAAAGAATAAAAAGAAGTTAAAAAAAACCCTCTGTGAGTCACACTGGGGTGTAGAACTGTGCTTCAGTAATCTTGCTTCTATATTTTCTAAGCCTTTACACCATCAATATATCAAAGACTCTGGGCTCATTTAATCTAATACACCCATGACAGATAGCATCGTATGTGACATATACTTCCACTGGCATAGGCGGCCATTAGATAAGATTCCGGTTATGTGTAATTCCTTGTTACTTTATCCTTTTCTCTCCTATTCAAGAAAACCTGCTAAAATACAATTGAGATAGATGCTATTAAAGGGGTAAGATTAAATCTTTCTATAATATTTTTAAATAATTACAAATTCTGATACTTTATTGTTGGTAAATTATGGCAAAACTCACAACTGACTCATGGTCAGCGTGGTGTTTCCACTCTGTCATCTACCTTTAAGGAGCTTTGCATAGACTAAAATCTACATTTGCCATGGCCTCTGCAATGACTATGAGGGAAAACAAAACAGGATTTGTCAGATCCCTTCTGAAGCTTAAAAGAAAATTCTCCTTTTAGCAAGTAATTATGGAAGTCTGGATTTTCTTACTACGGGAAATTTTTCTGCCAGCTAAGAGTAGCTAAGACCAGAGGTTTAAAAGGTAGAGGGAAAAGAGAACTAAATTATGCACCTAGTACTGCTAGTATGGTGCTAAATACTGTTCTACCACCAAAGGCCTGGACAAAGATGGGTACCCTTTCCCTACTACACTACACTATATTACACTACACTACACTCCCCTACCCTACACTACACTATGACTATATGTTGGTAGGAAATAAGTTCAGGGCCTCCCAAATTGGAATCCTGTGTAAAAATGTGACTGTGTTCTATAGCGGCAATGATGGGGCATTTTTTAATAGGTAATAGACTGGCCCAGAGTCTCAGCACAATGAAAATGTGCTGAGACTCTGGGCCAGTCTATTACCTATTAATGGAAATCCTTTCAGAGTACCATCAACCTAGAATTGAGGTTTGGAAATAAAATCTATTACTATATTTAATAACTATTTGCTTAATTCTAATCATTCAAGGTTTTTGATTATTATAAAACAGAGATGAAGGTTTGAGCTAGCACACAGGCTTGGACTGTCAAATCAGACTCATGTGAAACAACGTTCTTATCTAGCATTAATTAAGCTCTACTAAATGTTACAAAGATAGAGACCAGCAAATAATTCAAGTGAAGCAGAGAGAGGTCTGGGATATCAAGGGCCACTGGCAACCCAGGTCTTTCTTTCCTTGCTATGTGCCTACATGACCTTCTCCAAGGAGCTGTGCCTTATAGATACTGGGTTCTCTTTACTATAGGTAATCCTTACCCAAGGACACCCTGCTAAGGGCATTTTAGAGTTAAAGTTTCTTCTTCCTAACACACATCGGTACTCTATTTATCCTAAGTCCTGTTGACAAGGAGATTAGATTGGGCCACGTGCCTTTTTTTCTCCCTTTCTGCCCCCAAAGAAGTGAATGGATTGCCAGGCCAGCTGCTTTCACCCCTTCCTCCTAGGGTTACTTAAGAACCTGGTGATGTAACTTAGCTTATTGTTAATTCCCCCATTGCCTAGTTCTCTTGCACTAGTACTAAATCAAATCATTTCAACAAAACAGTTGCATCACAGAATCTCAGAATTAGAATAGAACCTTAAAGACTATTTAATGCAATCTCCTACCAAAAACTTCTGCTTATTGTGATTACTTTTATATCTATCCAATTAAAGCAATCTTATGGTAGAATTGCCACTCTAAAAGGCCTTTCTATTGTTATAATCTTCCAACCACTGAGGATGCCTTTCTTCTATAAAAGAGAAGTCTCCCCTACCTCTCTTTACCACCACATTGGTCCTAGTCCCAACATCTTAATTAGAGTAAGTCTACTTCCCCTTCCACTTAGTAGTCCTCTCACATTTCCAGGAACATTTCAAAGCCATCATGTCCTAGTTCTTAGCTTTTCTAGGCTGACATCTCTAGGTCTTTCAGCTGTTTGTTGTAAGATAATAGCTACTTAATCTAGTATCTCCTCTCTACAGTTAACTGGCAGCTCTCTTACAGAAGTTTAGGGACTTCAGATGATGATGGTCCTGGATGTGGTCTGACCAGGCAAACTATGTGTGAATTGGATATCATGCCTCCCATAATAGAATCTAAATTTGAAACAGCTTTCTGTTTTAGCAAATGGGATATACTATTGGCATAACTGAGATGCAGTCATCTACCACCTCCAGCTCATTCTTTATCCTTATGCTTTGTTGAACCTAAATGCAAAACTTAACATTTATCACTATTAAGTTCCACCCATTTGTTTCAGTTTACAGTGCCAATATGAAGCCTTTTTAAAAATGTAACACATTGTCCAGTATGTTATTAGTTTTCCTACCTTTGTTTTAGTTATCTGATAAGCTTGCTTTAACTTTTTTATTATGGTAAAGTATATATGACATAAGATTTATCCTTTTGACAACTTTTAAGCGTACAATTCAGTGGCATTAAGTGCATTCATTTTGTTAAACAACCACCATCACCATCCATCTCCAGAACTTTCCATATTCCCAAATGGAAACTCGGTACCATTAAACAATAATTCCCCATTATCCCTTCCACCCTGTCCCTGGCAGCAACTATCCTATTTCCTGTCTTTATGAATTTGATTATTCTAGTTACCTGATATAAAAAGATTCATATGATATGCTTGTTTTTAAAAATCTACTTAAGAACAAAATATTGACTTGGGTGGACATAGCGATCTTCTTGGCTGACATCTATCTTATTGCACACCAAATCTAATCTACAACCTATTTTCTTTTCTGGCATTGAAAGGAAAATAGGATTCAAAAAGCAAACAAGATTAGAGGAAAAAAAGGGAAACAGCTCTGCTAAGGTAATTCCACTACATATATCCGAGAAGACACCCTGTGCCCATAGAGGAACACAAAGCAGTAACCACAGGACAAGGAAGGTAGGTAGAGCCAGACTGGAACTCCTCCTACACCAACAATGAGGAAGGCCTTACAGGAGTTTGTTACATTCAGAAATTATGGGAATGATCACATCAGATATTTTATATTAAAAAGTAAATTTTTAAAATTTAAATTTTAATTACAAAAAAAACACACATACATGTATGTATATATGTGTATATAAACACATATATTTTGTTGTAAATATATAACACATATATTTTTTTGAAACTGACAACTGAACAGTTTTGCCATGCTAGTCCCTCCATTAGTAGTAAGAGTTACAAACAGTACATTTGTGCTTTTATATAGACTTCTATAAGTGAGCTATAGAAATACTAACAAAATAATTCTCAAGACTTAACTCTGCCAGTGTATTGCTCATTACTGTAAACAACGTTGAAAATCTTTTGTTTCAGGAGGAAAAGGATTACTTGTTATTTGAGTTTTTAAAATATTTTTCAGTAATTAATATTTAACATGTTTTACTAAATGTAAAATTAGTGGTAGGTAGAAATCACACAGACCTGAGTATCAAATCTTACTTTAGTAAGCTATATTAGGTGGCTATTTTTAAATATACCTAGTTAATTTCTGAAATTTTGTTATCTTTTGAGATATTGCTATAACAGTTAATATAGTTACCTAAAATTTTTTTTTAAGGCTATCTGAATGGAAGAAAAGGAGGAAATACAGTAGGTGCGTGTAACTGCGAATAGTCAATTTATTAAAATCTTTTTAAAACAAGAGAGTTTTTTTTAACACAGTTAATGATAAAAATGTCAGCAAGTCATGGCATTTGTTTTATGGCATTTCTATGGAGAGTTTCCTTTAAACTAAACATAAGGCCAATATTTTTCTAATTCTTGTCTCCTGTTACTTACAACTTTGCTGAATCTAAAATGACAAATCTTTCATTTTTAATACTGCTTCCTACATGTGTGCATGCAAAATGTTTTTAAAATATAGATGTTGGTGTAAAGCATTAAACAAGAAACAGAAATTTCACCTTTCAAGCATCACCGTGCACCTAATAACCCTAAACAAATGCACTAAGAATTATTTGAACCAAGTTTTCTTCCTAACTTGCAGCAGAATGATTTAATGCTCAGGTTCTAGGGTGGTGTAATAATACAGTGGACTTGGAAATGGAAGCATATTGAGTGACTTTCAAGTTTAAATATATTCTAACTCATTATCTAAAGCCATGGTTCAATTGGAGATAGAAGGTGATTCACAAGGCATACATACACAGAAAACGAAAGCTACCAAAGCAGTCAGAAAGGATGTACAAAGGATGGTAGTTTGTCCTTAAAACTTGGAGATTAAAGCATAAATGTGTTCATTTCTCCTAGAATAAGAGATCAGCTTGTCATGCTTTCCTTGATAATTAGTATCCTGCTCCAGGAGTGAAAGGTGAATATCAGGGAAAAAATGCTATAGGATTTGTACCTATCTCTATAGACAGAAGAAAATTCCTTAAGCTCTAAATTACTCTGCCAGAGAATTTTAAAACTTCAATAAATATAAAGAGATACAAAAATAGTGATCAAGACATTATATAACCTATAATACCTTAAATTCCAAAGAATCTTACTTTACAACTATTTCTTCAGTAGGGATACATTTTAAACCTACAGGGAACTTGCTCCTATTTGTCACTTTAAGTTTTACTTTATTCTAATAACAAAATTTAAGAAAAAAAGAGCTTCCTGCAAATAGCTTAAACGGTTACATAAGTATTAAGTCAAAGTGCTTTTCAAATACAAGTTCTCATTATTACATAAGTGATAAGAATGTCATGACCATTTGCCCCTGAAGATTATAATTATTATTATTTTTGTTAGCCTTACTTAGAATAACAAAATGCACAAAGTGACCTGGGAATTCACTACATGGAAAAAAAACCCTTATAGTCAATGAGTAATTACTGTTAAGATTGGTAAATAACATGGGATCTTTATTTTTATTTATTTTTTTTTTTTGAGACGGAGTTTCACTCTCGTTACCCAGGCTGGAGTGCAATGGCGCAATCTCGGCTCACCGCAACCTCCGCCTCCTGGGTTCAGGCAATTCTCCTGCCTCAGCTTCCCAAGTAGCTGGGATTACAGGCACGCACCACCATGCCCAGCTAATTTTTTGTATTTTTAGTAGAGGTGGGGTTTCACCATGTTGACCAGGATGGTCTTGATCTCTTGACCTCGTGATCCACCCGCCTGGGCCTCCCAAAGTGCTGGGATTACTGGTGTGAGCCACCGTGCTTTATCTCCTTCTCTCTCTATTGTTGTCGACGTGACTGTTTATGTCTCAGTCTCATTCACAGCATCTGAGGTCCCTGAAACATGCAACAGGACTTCTTCAACGTTGTTTAAGCAGCAGGGCAATAGGATGATATTGGTTAGGAATTAATGAAAGAATAAATGAATGATTTGGCATCATTAATCTGTGTTGAATAAAAGGAGACTTTAAATCTAATAAATTCTTAAGAACATTTTCAATTATAAGGAATATTCAAAATTTGTCCGACTGACAAATATAGAATGTATAATATGACTTTAGGACATTATATGCTTCTATTAGAAATTTTTTTTCTGAATTTCACAATAATGTAAAATGAGATTTTACATTTTCTTGATCCAAACACCTGTGAAATTCTTGTTAGAACAAAAATGTTTCTATAGAGATAAAATACGAAAACAACTTTTTTATTATAAACTGTAAGGTCCTCACATTTGGAAACTTTTCTATAAAGCTTTTTAGAGTCACATTATTATTAAAGATATCTTTGTAATTTGTTATTGCTTGCATCCCAAATTATTGTATCCTTTAAATTTTTAAATTACTAATTCTGTTTTTAAATTTATTGGTAATTTGCTTACTAAAAACAGTGTTGAAGATTCAAAGTTATTTCTATACCTTATATGTTATCTGAATATATTAACCTTTATACTTTTGGTTGCAAACACAAAAAGATTCCTATCATTAAAAATGTATTTTACCTGTTTCTTAAAACTGAAGTAAGCTTAACTCCAAAATACTTTTTAATATCTTTTCTTTTCTTCCCACAATGCCTTTTAGCTTTCCTATGCATTTCATAAAATATATTCTGATCCTTGTGCATGTAACAAAATGTGACTCACTGATTGCCAACCCCAGAGTTTTCTGTCAGTCTTGATTCTGCTCAATTTAACAGTGGCCTTGCACACAGTCAATCACAATGTTCTTGTCACTTGCCTTCATGGGGTAGCAGCACTTTCTCATCTTGCATCTTATCTTTCCAATCATCTTTTTTTGCCTGTGTAGCAAAGATACTTCCTAAGATTTCTAATGAGTCACTTAGATTATACAATTAATGGCCAGGGCTGGTTGAAGCACCATGGGGGCTCCTTACTCTCTGCTGTGTCTCCCAAACTTACAGTCTATGTGGGACTTAATAGTAATAGATGCACAGAGAGCATTATATAGGGAAATAATGTGTTATTTTATCATGATATGTTTCCCCATAAATGTCCCATGTTCAGAATTCTAGATTTTGTTCCTACAGCAGATAGCAGCAGCTATTATAGGATACATTTTATATTTTTAAAGGGAAGAGAAAACATTAGACTTTCCTTCAATTGGCCAAGATTTCAGAATAAATAAATGCCAGATATTAACCAAATTTTTTCAAATTAGTACATTTATTCAATATATGAAAGAGAATGCATTAATATATATTCAGCACAGATGTAAAGAAAAGCGTCCCAAAAGACTCAAAAGATCCTGAATAAAAAAGTTAATTGTAAGATATGGTACATTTCTTTCTTTAATAAAATGTACTTTATATACAAATGCACTCTCCTATTTGCAAGTGTGTCTTTAAACTGAAATACATTATGGAAGCTAATATCAGTAGTTCAGTTTATTAATCCAATTTCTCAGAATTTGCCTAGGTACTTCATTTCTGTTTAAGTGATTCAAATTTTCGAGGCATACAATTTTGTAATCAATCAATTAAATAATTAAAGACCCCAAGATATTTACTTTTACAAGGGTTGAAAAGGCTCTAAAGAATGAAATAGAGTGATATTGAAATTTCCTCTTTTCTATTTGCTAAGTTCACTTACTAATTCAATCAACGACCCTAAGGTATTTATTGACCGTTTAGTTCAACTTTATTTTTAAATTATATTTGAGGAACTTAGTACGTGAGAATTGTTTTGGAAAAATAGCATGTGTAAAAGGAAAATAACACAGTAAAGGCATCTGAAGAACCAGGTTTGAAAAATGATTCCTCCAGATATCAGCTGTGTGACCTTGTCTCAAACATTTAACCCTATTTTCTCAGTATTGAGAGATTCGCAATAAATGCAATAATAATTGAGATACATGATGAATCTTTACAAGGACTCTCTATCTGTAATTTGTTGTGATACTTCTTTGAAGTCATACCTTCATGGTCAAGGACCAAGGCTTCAGTAACTTGAAGAGGCAGAAAAAAGCTGAAGAAGATGCAAAAGTACTTGGAAATTGGAGTCTGAGAAACTAGGAGAAAAGACCTAAGCTAAAGCAAGATGTGGCAGCAGCAAGGGCCAGAATGAAAACAGGCATCCAGGCAGTGGAAGAGCAGAAACCAAAGTGGGTAACTTTCCGAGAGACATAGACCATTGCCTCAAGCTTTTCAAGCTTTAAACACTAATGTGGTGAATCTGAGCATGGAACTCTCATTTGTGGCATTTAACATCTCCTGTTTGGAAGCATTCTCGGGCTTCTAGAAGTAGCTGAAGCAAACCCTTTTTGGAAGAAAGAATCACACAGTGAAAATTATATAACAGTGAAATTACTGGGCCCCACCTATATTCAATGAGATGGTTGAATATTACCAATGTAATTTTGCAAGGATTACTTTCAGCAGAGACAGAAAAGGTAATTCAGGCCAATGCTCACGCTGAGAATAACCAGAAAAACTATATGTACAGTAATAATTATCTCTTTGAAAACATGTAAGAGCTAACAAAACAGTAAAAATTACAGGGACAACATCTACCAAAACCACCACCCCTAACAACAACAAAGAGATCTTTTTTCCCCAATAAGATCACCTGTCAATTCTAAAATAAAAGAGTATAAAGCTGAGAAACTACCCAGAGATTTTATATCCTTTAAGCCTGGGTTTCCCAACACTTGAGCCTCGGACTGGTACCAGTCCAAGACCCCTTAGGAATCAGGCCGCACAGCCGGAGGTGAAGAGGAGGCAGTGAGCAGGGGAAGCTTCACCTGTATCTACAGCTGCTCCCCATACCTCACATTAATGCCTGAGCTCTGCCTCCTGTCAGATCGGAGGCAGTATTAGATTCTCATAGAAGCACAACCCCTATTGTGAAGTGCGCATGCAAGGGATATAGATTGCATGTACCTTCTAAGAATCTAATGCCTGATGATCTGACACTGTCTCCCATCACCCCAAGATGAGACTACCTAGTTGCAAGAAAACAAGCTCAGGGCTTCCACCAATTCTATATTAGGGTGAGTTGTATAAATATTTTGTTAAATGTTACAATGTTATAATAATAGAAATACAGTGCACAGTAAATGTAATGCATTTGACTCATCCTAAAACCATTCCCCCCAAGCTCTGTCTGTGGAAAAATTATCTTCCACTAAACTGGTCCCTGGTAGCAAAAAGGTAAGGGGCCATTGCTTTAAGCCTTTGCGGGACAAAAAAGGGATTCCAGAGTCTGACACAAAAAGAGAGAGAGAAAAACAGGAAGGGAAAAGGAAAAGAAAAAAGAGAGAGAAAGAAAGAGAGACAGAGAAACCACACACACACACACACTCACACACACACTCACACACACACTCACACACACAGAGAGAGAAATGACAGAGAGAGGGAAAGGGATAATCTGATAAAATCTCTTAATAGGGGGTCACTCACAACTACACCAATGTAGACTTTGTACTTAATTGAAAATGTACATTTTTATAACGTACATTTACTACTTACATATGCAAAAAAAGTAAATTAATTCAACATAGCTAAAAAGAATACAAGTATTCCTATGTTGATCTATTTTATGAATTTACAATTAGGGTGGATGCTAACTGAAATGGTAGACTCTGCAGTTATATGTAAGTTCTCCACATTTTACAAAATTTCTTGTTAGTGCTCCATTCTGCCATTCCAGAAGCATGGTTGGCTTCCCTTTTTGTTGGAAATTTAGGCCATTCTTTGCATTTAATTGTCTAGTAATTCCATTAAAATCTTAGATGAAATTTACTTTGAGTTTATTTCCTTCTATTAATATTTTCAATTAAATAGTTTTCCAGAAGACTAAGTGACATAGATAGACACAAAGGAAGGAAATTTTGCTCTCAAATCTTTAAAATATCTGTTTTGCATATGTCAAAGACAGGCCAATTGCTGCTGTCTCAGAATCCTAGTGATAATTGCCCCATCTATGTATAATATTGAAATTGTAAACAAAATTAAAACTCCACCAATAACAAAACACATTTAAAATAACCCGGTTTTAAATAATCAACTTGAAATGATAAGAATCAATAACAAACATCACATCACTGGATTAATAGGAATCCAAATGATTGATAAGAAAAATAGTGTGGCTAAGAGGAGTTTGTTCTGATGGTTTCACTTTTTGTTGTGATTTCAATAACCTTCTATTTTTCAAGTTATAGTTTTCTCTTTTTTCTTTGTGTCTTTGTTTCAAAAAGGCAAAGATAAAAATCAAAACAAAGCAATACAGAAATACCCCTAGAACAATATATTTTAAGTGCTGGATATGCCTTCACAGAAGGAATAATGAAGAACAAATTATTTTCCCCAGGTGAAGCTGTTCCCCGGATTTCTTCTCCAAGAGCCAAATGTTATTTTTTAAAATTTGTAACTGCTTTAGGGAAGTGAAGCACCACGGGAGTTCTTCAGTTAGAGCTAATGAGCAAAATCTTACCCGGTATTTGCTTGACTTTAAGTCTTAGCCTCCGTAAGCATTAGAAGAGAGACTATAGAGACAGGGGTCATTTGAGAACTCAGCTTTCAAAAGAATAAAAGATACAGCTATTCCCAACAACGAATGGTTCCCTTTCTTAATCCACAAGTGGAAATGCATCTTTAAGATTCCATATCATGAACAATAAAAATAAAATTTTGGGAAAGACAAAAGAGTTACTGCAATTAATTCTTAAAATCCTCAATCTACTTGTTAAAAGGAAAATCAAAAGCTTAAAGTAATATTTCTAAGGGGTAAATGGTGAAAATATGCCAAGATACTTAACTCTTTAAGGAGGTTTACATAAACAACCTTCAAATTTTAATATGTTGTTTATAAACATAGAACCCTTGCCTTTGTCTATGTGTTTTCCAACACATAGACCATGAAAAAAATGTTGCCCTGGCTTACTTCTGAGAAGAAGAAATGTTTAATTGGAAGAAATAAGGAGTACAATTTACAAATAAGAAATTTAATGTCCTAGATATTTTTTAAAATTCTGATGTCACTTAGCACAATATCTGTTTATATAACACAATCTACAAGGATAGACATTATATTTTTACTGGTAGCATTTCTGTGTGTAGTATAAAGTTGTATCCTAAATATTTTTTTCTCAAATTAAATCCAATTCATAAAATAAATCAAATAAATCAAAATATGTCTCATTAACTTAAAATTCTACAGGAAACTGACCTTACGGTAAAAATGTTAGGTATACCTGTGCATGTTATCTAATTTTGTTTAAATATATTTTAAAAGTTAGACAATTAATACTACTATTTAAAAAAAATTATGTTCCAACGATAAATATTTAAATTTGTCTTTTACTACCAATAGGCAGGAAACGCAAATTTAGCCACACGGAGAAAGCTGAAACTGGATCCCTTCCTTATACCTTATACAAAAACTAACTATAAATGTATTAGAGATTTTAACATGAGGCCTAACACCACAAAAACTCTAAAAGAAAACCTAGGCAAATACCATTCAGGACATAGGCATTGACAAGGACTTCATGACTAAAACACCAAAAACAAAGGCAACAAAAGCCAAAATAGACAAGTGGGATCTAATTAAATTTTAGAGCTTCTGCACAGCAAAAGAAACTATCAATAGAGTGAACTGGCAACCAAAAGAATGGGAAAAAATTTTTGTAACCTACCCATCTGACAAAGGGCTCAATCCAGAATCTACAAGAACTTAAACCAATTTACAAGAAAAATAAACAAACAACCCCACCAGAAAGTGGCCGAAGGATATGAACAGACATTTTTCAAAATAAGACATTTATGTAGCCAAGAAACATGTAAAAAAGCTCATCATCACTGGTCATAGAGAAATGCAAATCAAAACCACATTGAGATATCACCTCTCGAGCATCTATTGCCTCCTGATTTTTCAATGATCACCAGTTAGAATGGTGATCTTTGAAAAATCAGGAGGCAATAGATGCTGAAGAGGATGTGGAGAAACAGGAACACTTTTACACTGCTGGTGGAAGTGTAAATTAATACAACTGTTGTGGAAGACAGTGTGGTCATTCTTCAAAGATCTAGAAATAGAAATACCATTTGACCCAGCAATCTCATTACTGGATATATACCCAAAGGATTATAAATCATTCTGTTATAAAGGCACATGCACATGTATGTTTATTGTGGCACTGTTCACAATAGCAAAGACTTGGAACCAACCCAAATGCCCATCAATGATAAACTGGATAAATAAAATGTGGCACATATACACCATGGAATACTATCCAGCCATAAAAAAGGATGAGTTCATGTACTTTGCAGGGACATGGATGAAACTGGAAACCATCATTTCAGCAAACTGACACAAGAACAGAAAACCAAACACCGAATATTCTTACTCATAAGTGAGCATTGAACAAAGAGAACACAGGGACACAGGGAGAGAAAGATCAGACACTGGGGCCTGGGGTGGGGTGCGAGGGAAGGGATAGCAGGGGGTGGGAGGATTGGGGAGAGATAGCATTAGGAGAAATACCTAATGTAGATGATGGGGGCAATGGATGCAGAAAACGACCACCATGGCATGTGTATACCTATGTAATAAACCTGCATGATCTGCCTGTGTACCCCAGAACTTAAAGTATAATACATAATTTTTTTAAATTATGATAACATGGAAACCAAATACAATATTGCATACACTTCAGAAATCAAAAACAAAACAAAGAAAACCTGTGTTTATGTTTGTGACAGATATTATACTTTCAAAAAAATGAAAAAATTAACACAAAATTGTAATGTGTTTCTTAGTTCTCAATGGATAAAAACAACTAGAACTGAAGAGAAGAAAAAAGAATAGATTAGGACAATTAAAAAATGAATACAGGTCAACTTTTGCCAGCCATGGTGGATGACTTAATATCCTATTACTGTTTATAATTGTTCTCCCTTTTCTTAATGTTAATTAACAAAACGTAATTTCAAGCAGGCAACAGGCAATTTTTAGTGCCTTGACATAAAAAATATTTTTTTAAATGTAATATCTATTGATGTTACTCTTTTTACATTTACATTTCGTTCCTGTACTTATCGTGGAATTGCATTAAAATAAAACTGATATAGAGATGCAGGGAATAAATTATGTCTCAAACTTATAAATGTACACCTCAAATTACTAAAATAGAATTATGCAGTGTTTCTAAAATGTAGACTACTAGACACAGCCATTAATTTTGCTGTAGTTTTTTTTTTTTTTTTTTTTTTTTTTAACCCCAGATTGATTTTAGAAATATATTCCCAGGGGGGAGTGCAAAGGCGAAAAAACGCCCAAAACCAAACACCCCCACCAGGGTTAAAGCAAAAAGAAAACCACAACC
>CAUYOR010128795.1:0-33595 GCA_963573925.1 Callimico goeldii
TTAGCTGGGCATGGTGGCGCGTGCCTGTAATCCCAGCTACTTGGGAGGCTGAGGCGGGAGAATTGCCTGAACCCAGGAGGCGGAGGTTGCGGTGAGCCGAGATCGCGCCATTGCACTCCAGCCTGGGTACCAAGAGCGAAATTCCGTCTCAAAAAAAAAAAAAAAAAAAAAAAAAAGAATAGATGGGCCGGGCACAGTGGCTCATGCCTGTAATCCCAGCATTTTGGGAGGCTGAGATGGGCGGATCACCTGAGGTCAGGAATTAGAGACCAGCCTGATCAACATGGCGAAACCCCGTCCCTACTAAAAATACAAAAATTAGCCAGGCGTGGTGGCAGATGCCCATAATTCCAGCTACTCAGGAGGCTGAGGTGGGAAAATTGCTTAAACCAGGGAGATGGAAGTTGCAGTAGCCGAGATCGCACCACTGCACTCCAGCCTGGGTGACAGAGTGAGAATCCGTCTCAAAAAAAAATAAAGAATAGGTGAGAGACAGAATCAAACTCAAACTCAAGTCACTCCCTGCCACAGTCATCTTGTGCGTGAAGGCAGTCTGCTACTAGATCAAAGGTCTCAAAGTGGGGCTCAGCCACTTCAGTGGGTACACTAGACAATCCACCAGGTGCAGTAGGAAAATATTAGAGCTGCTGTTTGTGTTTATTTTACCGAATCCTTTCGTGATTTTAAATTTCTTGTCCATGTTTTATAATGAACATATTCATGTAGTATTTCTTGCTTCTAATTTGTAAATAGTGGAAAAAGTGGTTTGTAAATATTGGAAGAATGTGCTCAGATTTTTTACCAGTACAGGTATATGACCAAATAGTTTTGGGACTCCTGGCCCAGAGAAGGTGATTTTGCCCTCTGGTGATAATTGAATCCCACTACTGTATCAGAGGCTCTTTTGATCACTCATTCACTCATTCATTTATTCATTCATTCTTTTAGAATCTATGAAGCTGTCTTTGTTTGGGTAATATTTGCCTACCCTCGGAAAACCCGGATTTTGAGTCCGTTACTTTCCTGCCTGCCTCATGGCTGGAGAACTTAGGCAAGCTTCAGGTGTTTGGGAGTGGAAGAATGAGTGAGGAAGGCCTTTTTCCTTAGGCGAGTTTCCCAAGGTGAGTTTTTAGTATTTAGTATGTCTTCAATGGGGAGGGATGTCTGGGTCAGGCCATGGAGAATAAAATGAGTTGACTTCCGGTGAAAGCTATTCCATTGGCCAAGGAGATGGTTAGCTGCTCATAGCGAAGGCTAATGAATGACTTCCCACCTAGCAGTTGACACTGCAGATCTCAGATCTTGCCTGTGGCTCCCCAGGTTAACTGGGGGATGACTAGGTTAACTGATCAGATCTTACATTATTTAATTAAGACACAAAACGTAAACTAGCTTATGAGTGATCATCACACAAGAGCCCACACCCACCCACCCTCTTCCCAGGAGAAGGTGACTCACTGGATAGCTCAGCTACAGCTTCTCTGAAGTTCCTTTTCTTCATCTATCAAAAATGAGGGTGGAAAACTGGAACAGTGCTTCCCAAACTGTTTTCAGTTTTACCATTGTTTATTCACTCCCCTCTATGGAAGATGAGGATTTGAACCTTTCACCATGTTTTCCCACCTCCAGTACAGACACTTCATTTTCATCCACCTGTTTCCCCAATATAATTAGGTAATAATTTTGGTGAGATCAGTGTTTACATTATGCCTACTTAAAACCTATTCACAGCTGTATTAGCTTCCTATTGGTGCTGCAACTAATTGCCAGGAATATGTTGGCTTAAAACAACACAAATTAATTTTCTTACAGTTCTGGAGACCAGAAGTCCAAAGTGAGTCTTACAGGGCTAGAATCAAGGTGTTGGCAGGGCTGGTTCTTTCTGGAAGGCTCCAGGGGAGAATCCATTTCCTTGCCTCCTCTATCCTTTAGAGGCCACCTGCATTCCTTGGCTTGCAGCCTCTTCCTTCATTTTCAAAGCCACCAGTGCAGCATCTTCTCTCTCACTGACTCTGATTCCCTCTGCTTCAGTCATCACATGGCTGCCTTCTTGGTTCCCTCTTCAAAGGATACTTGTGATTACATTGGGCCCACCAGATGATCCAGGATAATTTCCCCATTTCAAGACCCTTAATTTTAATCACAGTGTCCAAATACCTCTAACCACATAAGGTAACTTGTTCACAGGCTTGGGGATTAGGGCATGGATATCTTGATCGCTGAGTATCCAGTGGTACTCCTTATCCTCGGTTTCACTTTCCACAGTTTCAGTTACCCAAGGTTACCTGCAGTCTCAAAATATTAAATGGGGCTGGGTGTGGTGCTCATGTCTATAATTCCAGCACTTTGGGAGGCTGAGGTGGGCAGATCACTTGAGGTTGGGAGTTCAATACCAGCCTGACCAATGTGGAAAAACCCCATTTCTACTAAAAATACAAAATTAGACCCATCACGGTAGCTCATGCCTGTAATGCCAGCACTTTGGGAGGCTGAGGCAGGCGGATCATGAGGTCAGGTGATCAAGACCAACCTGGCTAACACAGTGAAACGCTGTCTCTACTAAGAATTCAAAAAATTACTCGGGCATGGTGGCACGTGCCTGTAGTCCCAGCTACTAGGGAGGCTGAAGCAGGAGAATCACCTAAACCCGGGAGGCAGAGGTTGCAGTGAGCTAAGATTGAACCACTGCACTCCAGCCTGGGCAACAGAGCAATACTTCGCCTCAAAAAAAAAAAAAAAAAAAAACCACAACAAAAATACAAAATTAGCCAGGCATTGTTGCACATGCCAGTAATCCCAGGTACAAGGGTGGCTGAGGCAGGAACCCACTTGAACCCGGGAGGTGGAGGTTGCAGTGAGCTGAGATCGTGCCATTGTACTCCAGCCTGGAAAACAAGAGCGAAACTCTATCTCAAATAATAATAATAATAAATGGAAAATTCCAGAAATACACAATTTATGTTTTCAATTGTGTGTTTTCCTGAGTAGTGTGATGAAATCTTGTGCCATCCCGTTCTGTCCTACCAGGGACATGAGTCATCCCTTTGTCCAGCATGTTCACACTGCACGCTGCCTGCCCATTAGTAACTTAGCTGGCTCAGTTATCAGATGACTATTGGAGTATTGCATTGCCCATGTTGAAGTAATGTCCCCAAAGTGCAAGAGCAGTGATCCTGCAATTGGAGTGTGACAATGAGAAAGAAAATTAATGAGAAGCTGAAAGTGCTGCATTTAAGTCAAAAAAATGAAAGTTTATTGACTTAAGAAAAAAATTGTAGGCTGGGGTTAATAAGATCTGCAGTAAGAATGAATCTGCTGTCTGCGAAACTGCCTTCTGAAGAAGGAAAGAGAAATTTGTGCTAGTTTTGCTGCTGCACCTCCAACTGTGGCAAAAGTTACTGCCACAGTGTGTGATAAGTACTTGGTTAAGATGGAAAAGGCATTCAATTTGTGGATGGAAGACATGAACTTCAAGAAATGTGTTCTGATTGATGACAGTTGGGTTTGGTACTGTCCAAGGTTTCAGGCATCTGCTGGGGGGATTGGAACGTATCCTCCAAGGATAAGGGGGACTGCTGTATTACATTACGATTACTTTTCCTTTCCTGGGCACCTTTCTGTTTCTCTGCAGTTAGTAATCATCTTTTTTGTTTCCTTAGTTTTTACATGTACTTATCACAAGTCAACTTCCTCGTAATAGACTCAAGCACACATCAATTTCACCTTCTTTGGAAACCCCCTGCCCAAAGTCTTTTAACCTGCCCCTTCTGAGCTGGTCATTTTCTTGGTTTGCTGCATAGCTGTTGCCTTAGGACGCTCCTTTCCCAGCATCCCACGAGTCTCTTTGCATCTCTTGTGTTGAATCTCTTGTGTTGCATCTTCATTTCCTGCATCCTTTGTCTTCCTCTTTCTTGGCTTACCTCTTGATTTTAGTGGAGTAATTTATCTAATAGCTTCTTAAAAGTGACTACAGGAGGGGTATACCATGTTGAAATGTTACATGCCTGAAATTGTCTTCATTCTACCATCATATTTGATTGATAGTTTGGCTTGAGTATAGATTTCTAAGAGAAATAATTTCCTGTCAGATTTTGAAGGCTTTGCTCAATGGTGCTTCTGGTATTGTAGTAAAGAGGTCCACGGACATTCTGAGTCTTAGTTACTTGGTATAAAACTTGTTTTATTTTTTTTCTTCCTCTCTGGAAACTTGGAGGACATTTTCCCCAGTGTTCTGAAACTTCACAATGATGTACCTTGGTTTGTCTTAACCTGGCTCTCTAATAACAGAGCCCGAGGCAGGAGGCTTATGTGCTGTTATTGGGAAGTACAGAGTACAGTCTCAGGAAACACCCGAAGAGAAGCAGGGAAACAGGAGAGATAATATGGCGATGCATTATCAAGCTGGCTGATGCTACAGGCAGTTGATTGTGTGATCCTATGGACCTATCCAAGAAGCTGCATAAATTGAATTCAGGACCACTTGAATTTACCCACTGCACTCAGTCTCCCAATGATCAAAGCTTCGCTCCACTCGACATAAATTTCCCTACACTTCCGGGTTGTGCACCCCTCAGTATCATACACCTCGTAGTCATAGGGGAGCAGGTGAGAGGCACAGCACGGCCAGATAGTGAAGCTCAGGATAGCTGACTCCAAGCAGCCATTGCTGTGGAAGCTTTTGTTCTTTTTTATTTTTTTTATTGCATTTTAGGTTTTGGGGTACATGTGCAGACAACCAACAGAATGGGAAAAAATGTTTGCAGTTTACCCATCTGACAAAGGGCTGATATCCAGAATTTACAAAGCTTTTGTTCTTAATGGCTGCAGCAACAAACTGTCTCCATGACTGTGGAAACAGATTATGCTGTTGTTAGGGGGTGATCTCATCAAAATGCAAGTGTGTGGGGCAATTGCAAATAACTGAATTCCATACCACTTAAGGTCTCACTTCTTAGCCATTGTGTTGGTTACTTGGGAGGCCCTTTCAATATTTCAATATTCAGCATGCAAATGTTCTCTCAAAACTCATGTTTTCAGTATAGTCCCCCCTGCCCTCAACGGTGCCAAATGTCTCTCAGAATGTAGATTCCCTGGCTTTCTCTCTCCATAGAACAAACCCTCAGTCTTCTGCTGGGTGCAGGAGGGGCAGGTGCCTGTCTTCACAGATGGAATAAGAGACCTGAGTGTCTAGCTTCTTCTTAAGTCGACTTTCAGCCAGTCCTTTTGTTTTTTATTCATCTTTACTGCCTCCTGTGGAGGCTCCCGGCAGCGCCAGTCCTTGATCTGTTGGGGCTCCCTTGGCGTAAATCATGTTGAGTTTTGACCTTCTGCCTTCTAGTTTAGGATTCAGCTTTCATGAATCCGCCAAGGCCATTTCTGCTCATTCACCTGCTTTCCAGCTTCCTGAATTTTGCTTTCATGGTTGACTGCTTTCCTGTTCTCTTTGTCCTTAGAGGTTTGTTCTTTAAAAATAAGAAAATTTTACTGTTACTTTCATGAGGTTTCAGGAGGAAAGAAAGAGAATAGCAGGTGCTTAATCTACCATTTTTAGCTGAACAGCAGCATTATTTTTCTAAATCAAATTGTCTGGCTCCAAGCCTGTCCTCACCCAGATGACTTGATATCAGTCAGACAGCCCAGTTCAGTTTTCCTCTAGGAGCCTTGGTTGGCTTTTAAAGCAAAGACCTTTTTATTCTCTCCTGGGAAAGGAAGAGGTTGGCTTCCAGCTCTCCTGGTTCGCTTGTTTGCTTGCTTGCTTGCTTGGAGAAGAGAGGCAGGTAGAAAAACAACTTGTATTCTTTGAGGCTTCTATAATAGGAGGGACAAAACTCCGGCTAATAAACTGATGGAATTAGCAACACCTGGGTTTGAATCTAACTCTGCCACTTAGCTATGAGGCTGTAAGAGACTGACATAAGCTGTCTGTGCCTCAGTTTCCTCAGATTCCCAATGTGAAGGACAATACCTCCTGTCCAGGGAGGTCACAGGGAGTAGAGGAACTGACGTGTCAGATACCTGGCACAGGGCCTAGCACAGGAGGTGCTCAACAATGCTGGCTATAGTTGGTGTTCTGCAGTTTCTTGAGGGAGGACCTCCACACCTCCATGTTGCCACATGTATCCTTAGATGCGGCTGCCTGTTTCCTCCCTAGTCCTCTGAAGCCAGAGGTCACCTGGCTGGAAGGAGCTCTACGCCCAGGGTTGTCAGGAAATGTCTTTTGAGTATCCCCGCTGCACGGCCTCTTTATTTCCCTTTCAGTGTACAGACTCCCCATCCGATAGGAATGGGGAGGACTCACTGAAGGAAAAAGTAAAGATTTAACGTTTCCGTCTCAGATATCATGTATAGCTTTGTTTTAACCTTCTCAAGTGCCAATCTTCTAGGTATTTTATGACTGAGTCCTGCTCTCCTGCTGCCAGGCATCTGCCCAGGAGTGCTTTTACCCTCGCCAGGGCTCTACAGGTATATACAGAGCAGCCACGCAGTAGAAGTCAATTGCACTTGACTTGCACTCCCAGCAGCAGAGCAGGGAGTCAGAGGTCACTCATTTGGTCACTTGAGCAACTGGTGATTTTGAGGAGGCACCTTTGGCATCAGTCCCTGAAACCTCTTCACATGCTTTCCTCTCAGTCGTGGTTTACCAGCGTTCAGAGTCCTGTGACCTGTTACTAGACCATCCACAGGTGGAAAGAGTGCAGCATGGGCCAGCAACTTAAAGGAGGTGCTGGAGTTTCCAAGTACCTCGGAGATTTAATAATCATGAGGTTTAATGATAATGCTAAGTAATAACTATAAAAATATATGCTAGGCTCTGTTCTCAGCACTTTATATATATATTACAACGTGTTGAATCCTCACAGCAACTCTTTGAGAGGGGGACCATTTTCATACCTATTTTTTAGATGGAAACACTGATGTGAAGTTACAGGCTCATTAGTGGCAAAGCTGGGATTTGGACCTAGAGAGTCCAGCTCCTGTGTTTCCTTCAGTGTATCCTTCCAGATACTGCCTTTCTGAAGTGAGTGGATTTGTTGAAGGATAACACAATTCATTACCTCCTGTGTCTCAGCTGGTGTCAGGAACCCCAGTCCATGTAATGAAGAGACAAATCCAGCTATTTCTCAGGTCTTTAAAATCTTTCTGGTAGCACTGCTTCCCCCAGGTTACCTGGGAGCATTGAAAATGCTTCTGGATAAACCACTGATGGCCTGAGTTAATCCTTTCCCCATGTGCCCTCAAGTCCCCAGGGCCAGAACTGGCTCCTGTGTGCTGGGAAGGGCTTGGTCTCTGCCAGCTGGAGGGCGGAGTTCAAATCCCAGCTCTTCAACTTAGATGGGGTGTCACCTTGAGCAAAGTTCGAGGACTCTTTTTCGAGTTCCTCAGCCATAAAACAGTATGATGAGAGTTCCTTCCTACCTGCTAGAGTCATTGTGAGAGTATCTGGAGGCAGCATCCTTCTAACCATAACAGTGAAAAACATGACAAACTCGTGGTGTCATCAGACGTTGGTGGAGTCCTCAAGTGGTGGCACCCAGTCACCTGTGCAGCTTTTCATGCTTCACCAGCTGCGTCCCACAAGCTTGGAAAGATAAGTGGCCCAAATGTAGGCAAGGCTAGATATGCCAGAACTGGCATGGGGGAAATGATATCAATACCTCTTTGCTTGAGACAGTGAGTCGCCGGAGGGCAGCGGCCAAGCCTTCTTCACACTGGTGTCGTTATTTCCTGGTTAAGTGCTTGGTATTAGAGGAATAACGAATGAAATAATAAAATTGTAATGCAACACAATTTGTCTGGGGAGCAACCTCAGCCCTGCTCTGTTGCTTTGGAGGAAGCCCTCCTGCCCCAGGGTGCCCTGGATTCCCACACTGGTGCCCTGAGGGTCACCAAAGTGCCTAACACCACACGCCATTCCCAGGATCCTTCTCTCCCTGGTGTCTGCCAGTCACATGTTGGGTTCCAGGCAGTTATAGACAGCGACTCAATCCTACAATAACGGAAACCCCTCTGGTGAAGGAGGGAGTCTGAAAAGGTGAGCGCATGCTCAGATTTTACCCAGCCTGAGCCTTCTTCCTACTAGGCCATACTCTTCAGTACAACCCTAATGCTTTCAAGGCTTTTCAAGAAAGTCTGCCTCTTGAGGCTTTCTCAAATCCCCAAATTTCAGAAACACCATGACTTCATTTTATCTTCTCCCATGAAATGCAGTAAATGGTCTGCAAGAGCTAGATTTTCAGTTTCTATCACTGTTCTTGAAAAATAATTTTGACCTTGGCTGAAGCCTTTGCTGAAACGATTTTTTGAATTACTTTTCTTATTTCATGAGGGTGGAGAATTCATTTGGGTTATAGATTTCTTCCATCTCTAAGTTTGACATTCCTTTCTTTATTGCTTTAAAAGCTGTTATTTTCTGGCTCTTGTCTCCCTGTGTACCACCCCCTCCCCACACCCATCCCAACTGAGAAACATCATTTTCTAAGACTTTTTTTGGTTTTCATTCCTTCCCCAGCACTACATATTGCCATTTGTTCACCAGGGAAGTTTCTATCATATAATAAGATTACAATATCCTTGAGGTTATGCTATGGAAGCTAAGCAGCCAAACCTGGGAAGACAGCCAGGGACACATGGCTGGCTCCTCCTACCATATTTGCTTGGAGTAAATGATATTCATATCTGAGCCTCAAAGGAATTTCAAACTATTCCCTGCCATGGACCTTTAGCCTCCCACCTTCCCTAATTCCCCCCTCCGCACCCCCCAACAAATCAATTAAGGTCAGATATCCACCGTGCTTTTAACTGTTCAAAACAGTTTTCTTGAAATGTGCCAAGAGGCCATTTGCTTAGGCAGATTAAGAAATGGTTAGGAGGAGATCATAAGAGAATTTTATTACAAATAACATTTTTCTGTATGTAAGAACCCACTATGTGGGCTGCCATTAACAAGGCAGGGCTGGCTTCTAGGATTTAGCACACACTGAACTGCAGCTAGTCAAGGTGGTGTGAAGCCATGGGAAATGGCTGTGTGAAGTCACAGAAAGGGACAATGTGAAGTCACAGGAAGGAGCAGTGTGAAACAACAGCAAGGGTGTTGTCATAAGAAGAAATTGTGTGAAGTCACAGGAAGGGGCAGTGTGAGGTCACAGGAAGGGACTGTGTGAGGCCACAGGAAGGGGCGCCACAGGGAGGGGCAGCGTGAGGTCACAGGAAGGGGCAGCGTGAGGTCACAGGGAGGGGGCAGCGTGAGGTCACTGGGAGGGGCAGTGTGAAGTCACAGGACGGGGCGCCACAGGAAGGGGCAGCGTGAGGTCACAGGGAGGGGCAGCGTGAGGTCACAGGGAGGGGCAGCGTGAGGCCACAGAGAGGGGCAGCATGAGGTCACTGGGAGGGGCAGTGTGAAGTCACAGGGAGGGGCAGTGTGAGGTCACAGGAAGGGGCTTTCTGAAGTCACAGAAAGGGATTGTGTGATGCCACAGAAAGGGGTGGTGTGTTGCCACAGTTAGGGGCCATGGGGAGTCACAGGAAGGAGCTGTGTGAAGTGACAGGAAAGAGCAGGGTGAAGCCACAGGAAGAGGCTTTGTGAGGCCACAGGAAAAGGCATGAGAAGCCGCAGGAAGGGGCAGGGGGATGTCAATGGAAGAGGCAGTGTAAAGCCACAGAAAGTGGCTGTGGGAAGTCCCAGTAAGGGGCTCTGTGAGGTCACAGATAGAGGCAGTGCAATGTCACAGGAAGGGGCAATGTGGGAAGGAGCAGTGGGGAGTCATAGAAAGGGGCAGTATGAAGTCACCAGAAGGGGAAGTGTGAAGCCATCAGAAGGGAAAGTGTAAAGTCATAAGAAGGGGCAGTGTGAAGCCACAGAAGGGGTAGTATGACATCACAGGAAGAGGCAGTGTGAAGCCACAGGAAGGGGCTGTGTGAAGTCACAGAAATGGGCAGTTTGAAGCCACAGGGAGGGACAGTGGAAAAGAACAGGAAGTGGCTGTTGGAACTCACAGGAAGCGGGTATGTCAAGCCACAGGATGGGGCAGTGGGAAGTCAAAGTGAGTGGCAGTATGAAGTCACAGGGAGGGGCAGTGTTTGACCTCAGAAATAGGCAGTAGGAAGTCACAAGAAGGGGCTATGGGAGGTCATAGAAAGGGGCTGTGTGAAACCACAAGAAGGTGCAGTGGGAAGTCATAGGAAGGTTCAGTGTGATATCACAGGAAGGAGCTGTGTGAAGCCATGGGAAGGGACAGTGGCAGGTTACAGGAAGTGGCTGTGTGAAGTCTCAGGGAGAAGCAGTGTGAATTTGCAGGAAAGAGCAGTGTGAATTCAGAGGTAATGGCTGTGTGAAACCACAGGAATGGGCTGTGGGAGGTCACTGGAAGGGGCAGTGTGAATCCATAGGAAGAGGCTGTGTGAAATCACAGGGAGGGGCAGTGTGAAGTCACAGGAAAGGGCAGTGTGAGGCCACAGGAAGGGACTGTGTGAAGCCACAGGTAACAGCCGTGCAAAGCCACAGGAAGGGGCAATGTGAAGTCACAGGAAGGGAAGAGGGAAGTCACAGGAAGGGGCAGTGTGAAGTCACAGGAAAGTGGCTGTGTGAGGCCACAGAAAGGGGCAGTGTGAAGTCACAGGAAGGGGCAGTGAGGTCACAGGAAAAGGTTATGTGATGTGACAGAAAAGGGCTTTGTGAGGCCGTGGGAAGAAGCAGTGTGGAGCCATATGAAGGGGCTGTGTAGAGTCACAGGAAGTGGGTGTATGATACCACAGGAAGGGATATGGGAAATCACAGGAACAGTCAGTGGGAAGTCATAGGGAGGGGCAGAGGGAAGTCACAGGAAGAGGTGATGTGAAGTAACAGGAGGAGCTTTTTGAAGTCACAGGAAGGGCCAGTGTGAAACCACAAGAAGAAACCATGTGAAGTCAAAGAAGGGGTAGTGTGACATCACAGGAAGAGGCAGTGTGAAGCCACAGGGTGGGCAATGTGAGGCCAAACCAGGGGCATTGTGGAGCCAGAGGAAGGGGCATTGGGAAGTCATAGGAAGGGGCTGCTTGAAGCTGCAGTATGGGACAGTGGGAAGTCACAATGAGGGGCTGTGTGGCGCCACTGGAAGGGGCTGTATGAGGTCACCAGAAGTGGCAATGTGAGATTGCAGAAAGGGGCTGTGGAAAGCCATAGTAATGGACAGTGTGAAATCACAGGAAGTGGCAGTGTGAAGTCATAGGAGGGGAAGTGTGAAGTCATAGAAAGGGCAGTGTGAAGCCATAGGTAGGGTTCTGTGTGAAGCCACAGGAAGGGGCAGTGTGAAGTCATAGGAAGGTGCAGTGTGAAGTCATAAGAAGGGGCAGTGTGAAGTCACAGGAAGTGGCAGTGTAAACTCATAGGAGGGGGAAATGTGAAGTCATAGGAAGGGGCAGTGTGAAGTCATAGAAAGGGCAGTGTGATTTCACAGGTAGGGTTCTGTTTGAAGCCACAGGAAGGGGCAGTGTGAAACCACAGGAAGTCCAATGGGAAGTCACAGGAAGGGGCAGTGTGAAACCACAGGAGAGGGTTGTGTGAAGCCACAGGAAGGGGCTGTGTGAAGTCATAGGAAGTGGCAGTGTAAACTCATAGGAGGGGGAAATGTGAAGTCATAGGAAGGGGCAGTGTGAAGTCACAGGAAGTGGCAGTGTAAACTCATAGGAGGGGGAAATGTGAAGTCATAGGAAGGGGCAGTGTGAAGTCACAGGAAGTGACTGTGTGAAGTCATAGGAAGTGGCAGTGTAAACTCATAGGAGGGGGAAATGTGAAGTCATAGGAAGGGGCAGTATGAAGTCATAGGAAGGGGCAGTGTGAAGTCACAGGTAGGGTTCTGTGTGAAGCCACAGGAAGGGGCAGTGTAAAGTCACAGGAAAGGGCTTTGTGAAATCCCAGGAAGGGGCCATGTGAAGCCACAGGAAGGGCCAGTGTGAAGCCACATGGAGGGGCACTAGGAAGTCATAACAAGGGTCAGTGGGAAGTCACAGGAAATGGTGGTGTGAAGCCCCAGTAAGGGGCATGTGAAACCATGGTAAGGGGCTGTGTGATGTCACAGGGAGAAGCAGTGTGAAGTCACAGGGTGGGCAGTGTGAAGACAAAGGAAGGATCAGTGTGAAGCAACTGGAAAGGGCAGTGGGAAGTCACAGGAAGGAGCTGTGTGAAGCCACAGGGCGGGGCTGTGGGAAGTCAGTTAGGGTCAGTGTGAGGCTCAGGAATGGGCAGTAGGAAGTCACAGGAAAGGTCAGTGTGACATCACAGGGAGAGGAATGTGAGGCCACAGTAAGGGGCAGTGGAAGTCCCAGGAAGGAGCTGTCTGAAGCTACTGGATGGGGCTATGTGAAGTCATATGAAGGGGCTATGTGAGGTCACAGAAAAGGGCTGTGTGAGGTCACAGGAAGTGGCAGTGTGAGTTTACAGGAAGAGGCTGTGTGAAGTCTCAGGAAAGGATGGTGTGAAGTCATAGGAAGAGGCTGTGTGAAGTCTCAGGAAAGGATGGTGTGAAGTCACAGGAAGGGGCAGTGTGATGTCACAGGAAGGAACAGTGTGAAGACATAGGGAGGTGGGTGCACTGTGAAGCCACAGTAAGGGAGGGGTCTGTGTGATGCCAAAGGAAAGGGCTTTGTGAAGCCACAGGAAGGGGCAGTGTGAAGCCACAAGAAGGAGCAGTGTGAAGTCCCAGGAAGAAATGGTGTGAAGTCACAGGACGGGGCAGTGAGAATTTACAGGAAGGGGCAGTGTGAAGTCAGAAAGGGGCAGTGTGAAGACTCCAGAAGGGGCCATGTGAGGCCACAGGAAAGGGCAGTGGGAAGTCACAGAAAGACTGTGAAGGCACAGGAAGAGACCATGTGAGGCCACAGGAAGGGGCAGTGGGATGTCACAGGAAGGAGCAGGGCTGTGTGAAGTCACAGGGAGGGGAAGTGGGAAGTCACAGAAAGGGGCTGTGTGAAGCCACAGGAAGGGGCAATGTGAGGTCACAGGTAGAGACAGTGTGAAGCCACAGGGAGGGGCAGTGTAAAGTCACAGGAAGGGGCAGTGTGAAGCCACAGGAGGTGGCCGTGTGAAGTCACAGGAAGAGGCTGTGTGATGTCACAGGAAGAGGCTGTGTGAAGTCACAGGAAGGGCTTTTTGAGGTCACATAAAGTGGCTGTATTTAGTCATGTGGAAGGGCTGTGTGAAGTTACAAGAAGTTGTTGAACGAGACAGCAAAAATTGCAGCAAAATCCCAGGTTTCTTCCCCATGCTTAGCACCTCCCTATACTCACATCTTTATCTCAAGACTCTGGATTCTTCCCTCATCATTGTGTGTGAAGTGAAAAGTACATGGGCTACTGGAAAAACTTAAATCTTGCCTGCCCCTAATCTGAATTTCTGCCATCGTCACGTTATCATATTAGCACATTTGTCATAGGGTTTCGAGAGCTCCTGGCACATGGTATGTGCTCAGTAAGTGGTCATTTTTATTGGGATCTGCTATATCCCCTCATAAATTAGATGTTTTCAATTTCCTGGCCGATAGTCTGGAGAATTCTCGACATGGAACTGGGGCACCATCTGGTTCCGGAATGAGCAGTAGGCACAGAACCTGCCTGGTTTCGATATCAAGCCCTAGACTAATTTGAGGTCATGGATTATTAGAAAGCTGCCTCTGATGCTGCCTCTCAAATACGCCCAGTTTGGAGTGTATCAAATGGTGGCATTTTCTCATTGATATTCCTCTATTTCTCAAATAAAGAATAAAAGAGGACAAGAGACATAGCAAAGCTGTTTTCATTTTGAATGAAAAACATTCAGCCTGAAAACATTTTTATTTTTCCTCAATTTGTCCTAATACAAAAAGGTTGCAACCTGCCTTTGACCTCATTCAAGCCTCACTTTATGGATGAACTGATCAGTCCTGAACAGATAAGCCTCCTTTGAGACAGGGCCCACCCCTAAGACTTAGTGTAGTCTGTTGGAATCAGGGCTGGAGCAGGGGCTTTAGGTGGCAGCTTCTTCCTAGGGTGGCACAGCAACTAGGTCAGCTAGCTCTGAAGCCAGACTGCCTGGGTTCATGCCCAGGTGCTGCCCTTATCAGTGGTGTGAGCCTTGGGCCTCTCTGATTCTTTTTTTTTTTGAGACGGAGTTTCGTTCTTGTTACCCAGACTGGAGTGCAATGGCGCGATCTTGGCCCACCGCAACCTCTGCCTCCTGGGTTCAAGCAATTCTCCTGCCTCAGCCTCCTGAGTAGCTGAGATTACAGGCGTGTGCCACCATGCCCAGCTAATTTTTTTTATTTTTAGTAGAGACGGTGTTTCACCATGTTGACCAGGTTGGTCTCAATCTCTTGACCTCATGATCCACCCTCTCTGATTCTTTATGCATTATTTTCCTCACCTGTAAAATAAGGATGATAACAGTAGTACATATCTCATAAGTCAGGAGTGAGGATTAAATTAGAAGTAAGGTTTTCAAGCAGTCTAAGGCACACAGCGAATGCTGAATCAATGTTATTTATCATTCCTTTGGTTTTCTTTCTTTTTCCTGGAATTGGCTGAGCCAGAAATGACAGGGGCAAAAGTCTCCTCTTGTCTTTAAGTTGCTGATGTGGAAGGAAAAATCAAAGCCCTCGGATAGAGCTGAGCAAGGGAACCTGGCCTGGTGGTAGCTTTAGAGACAGGCTGCCTGTTATTCCACCCACAGTGGAGCAAACAGCCCAGCCTCCCAGAACCCAGCAGATCTGACTGGAGAGGGAGGCTGTGCCTTTTGCCTTTGCCCAGAGGCCAGTTCAGCTCTCCCTGCCTGGGGTCTGACTTTGGGAAATCAAGGAAAGCAGGATTGCCCACTGGGTTCCTCTCAGGACTGGGACATGTGGTTTTAATCTAACCCTCTGACAGTCTGCTCATGTATTCCCTTTCACTCCAGCCATAGTTTTGTTATGACAAACTGCAGTTTAAGAAATGGAACAGAAAGTCCAAATTCCCAAATCTTTGCCAGTTTCACTCAGAGTCTAAGTAGTGATGAATCAGGCAGGGTGGCTGTTTAGAAGCGGGCAAAGTTTGGGGAACAGAAACTAAGGGGTTGTCACACCTTTAGTGATGACTCCAGAGTCAGACCCAAATTCAGTTTTTATCACACACACACACACACACACACACACACACACACACACCCATCATATGACTTCCCTCTACCCCTTCTCCCACCCAGAACAACTCTCAAGAAAGCACTTTACAAGTGCTTTGTGATTTTGTCTGTCTGGATAGGGAGAACATATTACCTCTGTCTTCTCTCCTTCTTCCTGCCCAGCACGTTATCCTATCATCTGTGGCAGTTTGGTGGAGGAGCAGATTTTGTCATCCTTTTTTGATGTCTGGTAGTTGAGGAAAGATGACTTAGCCTCTGTCTCTGCCAGCGGGTCCCTGGGCAACCAGCCGACTGCAGTCATATTTGTAAGCAGTGGGGGTGTCAGGGTGTAGACTGGTGCAGGGAGTAGAGGCAATCTGTGAGGGAGGGTAAAGCTGTGGTGCCAGACTATCAGGAAAGATCTTCACTTGATTTCCTCAAAGAAGAGCATTCCTTCCTTTCCTTATAGAAAAGAGGAAAATCTCCTGCTGCATATTACAGTACAAACTATAAACTGTAAGCACACAGTCCTTTCCTCCAAGTGTCCCTGTTTCTCAAGCTGTCTCTGTGCAAAGTTTGTTTGTATTAAACCTTTTCAGAAAAGTTATTCTTAAAAGGCCTCCATTTGACAGAAGGCTCCCTCCATACCATCTTACTGGAGAAACTGTTTCAAGAGATACATCCATGACTGGGTTGCACCATCATCCTCATTACAGCCTAAGAGACAGTACCACACTCTTTTTAACTGAGGGAGGGGTGCTATGCTTCATTGCTAACCTGCCTTCCTGTTATCTGACCAAGGGCACACGTTGAGCCCAAGAGATGCCAAAAGGTGTGTATTAGTTGGGGTTTGCTGTAATAATGCTGCATAACCAACAGCCTCACAGTCTCAACAGCTAACCCAAACATATGCCTGTATCTTGGTTATAGGAGTTGGGTAGGCTGGGCCCAGCGAGCATGGCTGGGTTGGCTCTAGGCTGGAGGTTGAGTTCAGGTTTGCTCCAGGTGCTTTACCTGGGGCAAGCTCTTCTCACGGTGAGGACATATTTGCAAGGAGGCAAGCCAAACCACACGGCACATTTAAAGCCTTCAATAGGACATGGTATATGTTACGTCCACTTACATCCCAGTAGTGAAACAAGTCACACGGCCAAGGCCAAAGAGAGCAGGCAGGGAAGTAGACTGCATCTGCAGTGCAACTATGGCAAGGTAGGAAGAATTGTGGACAAATAATGCCATTAAGGACACTGCCCTTGATGGTTAGAACTTCATGGTTGAGAGCTGCACTTCCTGATTGAGAGCTGTTTTCACCCTGGTGGAGGCGATGGCAGGGAGTTTGGAGGTGGCTCCTGTCCCCTGCCTCGTACAGTTCCCCAGCTTCTCAGTGGGCTGGGCTCCTTCAGGCAGAACTCTCCTGGCTTCCCTTCCCGCAACTGCTAGGCAGCCCCAACCCTGCTCTTGTCAGAATCTCAGTCTTCCTCTTTAACTCCGTTGACATACCTCCCGTCTGGCTCCCATGCTTTCCCTCCTCGCCTTCCCATGTGATTTTAAAAGGCCAAGACATTCTTTCCTGTTCCATCCTGGTTATCTTTGGAAGCAACCTCAGCAGATCGTGAGAACTTTCTCACTGCCCAGGTGGCCTGTTCCTGGCCCACGCTTGTGGTTTTACAAGGAAAGAACTTCTCTTTCTGCCTCTACCTTCAGTTATGCTCCCAGATATCCCCACTTTTCCTCTGACTTTTACAATGAGCCAATACCCAGGAAGAGGGGTATTTTCAGATTCCCGAAGGTAGTCTGTATCCAGAAGTGGGGACAGAATATCCCTGATCCCACCACTCATGTAAATATACCCAACCATATAGTGGGCCTTTTATATACTTTGACTCATTTATTTCTTGTGTCATAAAAAGATATCTCATTCTCCCCATTTTATAGCTAAGAAAAAGAGGCAGAGAGGTTGTGTGACTTGCATATTGCAACACAGCTCAGAAGGGCAGAAGCAGAACTCAGAGATGTCTTCCCGGAAACCTGTGTGTCTTTCTCTGGCTACCTGCTGCTGTTTTCATTGCTCCTTCTCTGCAACTGTGGGTGGATAGGACTGTTAGGCTCATGGGCATCTTCTCTGAGGAATTAAGGAGGAGTGTTGGTGAAGGGGTAGGAGGTGGGCTTGATGGGGAAGGAGAACTAGGGTAGCTATAGAACCAGACAGTGAAGGTAACTCCATTTCTCCTTCTCGCCTGCCATGATCATTGCAGGGCAGAAAAGACAGGGTGTGTAACTTGGATGGTTAGAACTGAGGGGAAGAGGTGTGGCCGCCCCCCAGCATGTCTGCAGTGACAGGGTCAGTTGGAATCTCACTGGCAAACTTTCTAGCAGAGTGTGCTTCATTCCCCTTTCTTGCTTTCTCTAATGTACTCTTTATTATTCAGCTGAATATTCCTCTTCAGATGATGTTTTTTTCAGTCTGATCAAAGCTGCTTTTCTTTTCCCAAAGCTTTCCTTGGGTGGCCCTGCCTAGGACATCTGCTCATGGCCATTTTGAACCTTTCTGTCTGCCCAGCTGCACGACTGCCAACTTTCCCCAGGTTTTCTGAAGCCAAGTGAGGCTGAGAGAAGGATCAAAACAGCCTGTCTTCTTGAAGCATATTTAAAAGATGATTTATTTTTCCCTAGTGATATCCAATACTTTAGGAATTCAACACATTTTTTATCTTAGAAGAAAGAAGAAAAAAACAAGCCAAATTGTTCATGGCCATTTCCCCTTTTAGTGTTAATTTAAAATGTTGGTATTCCTGCCAGCTATGTGGCCCTGGGCACACATTAGCACTCTGGACCTTTCTGTTTTCTCAGCTGTAAAATAGGAATTATATAATTCCTATTTCTCTAGGTTGTTGTGAGAATTAAGGGGGATAGTAATTTATGTATGATGAAAGGGTAAGGGCAATGAGAAGAAGTGGGGCCCAACAACTTCCTCTCTTGGCATCTCTTCTATAGAAATATTTAGATTCTTTCTAAGAATGGCATGTATTGGATGCTTGGTGCAATATTGTTTGTCACAGTAAAAAAACTGGAGATGATCTAAATATCCTTCTGTTGAAGAATAGATAAAGAAATCCTGGCACATTTCCACTGTGAAATATTATGCAGCAGTTAAAAGGGTAAAGCACCTCTATATGGAGAGATGGGGGAAAGCTTCAGGGCCTCTTATGTCAATCAAAGCCAGTTATGGCATAGTCATCTCCTTTATGCTGAAAATAATTACCACGTGTAGTGGACCGAAAAATTACACCCAAATGCTGTGCATGTTACCTTATTTAGAACAAGAATCTTTGCAGATCTGATTTAGGATCTTGAGATGGGGAACTTATCCTGATTACCCAGGTGGACCGTAAATACCATCACAAATATGCATATAAGGAAGAGGCAGAGGGAGATTTGACACAAAGAAAAGAGGAGACCATGGAGGCAGAGACAGGAGTGATGCAACTGTAAGACAAGGAATGCCGACAGCCACCAAAAGCTGCAAGAGTCAAGGAGCGGGTTCTCCATAGAGCCTTTGGAGGTAGCCCGGCCCTGATGACACCTTGATTTTGACCCAGTGAAACTGATGTGGAACTTGTGGCCTCCAGAACTGTGAGAGAATATATTTATGCTGTTTTAAGCCAGCAGGTCAGTGGTAATCTGTTATGGCAGCTACAGGAAATGAATACTCTGTGACATATGCATATGTTATAATGCAAAGAAAAGCCACAGCCTGAAAAGATGCACGCCCTAATTGCTAACTGTGGCTCCCTCTGGGGAGAGGAAGGAGATGTTCGATTTTGCTGTGACTTTTTTGGTATTATGTCGGTTTTTAACAGTGCCTATCTATGCATGTATAGTACCTGTGTGTTTTAAAAAATAGCAGTAGAGACCAAATTAAAAACATCTAATTGGGACAGAAATTTAGGATCTCACTTCAGAAAAATCATCAGATGAAGGTATCTTAGCGGGTGGCAAGGCATCACCTGTTTTATAGAAAAGAGGCTCAGTCCTACTGAACACACTTAATTGCAACCATATTAAATGCCTCTCATGACACAGGTTAGAGTACCCCTCCCCCCCCACCAAAAGGGGACTGACTTTTGTCCTCTGTTGGTTGAGGGCTGTCACCAGAGGTGTCACCCTGAGCTTCCTGGCACAGTGGGCAAGAAAGTGGGAGTGATCAGGGTCTTGGGACTGGCAGTGTGCAGGAAGATTGCCTGCTGTGGGGGCAGCCGGAGTCCAGCTATGGGGACATAACATGGGTGTGTTCACTATATTCTCTTATTTTCTGTTTTTTTTGATGCTCTGGTGTCTGGTGCCTTGTGGACTCAGGGAAGGGCTGCCCCTCCCAGGGTTAGCTAATTCTTAAGGAGAGAAACCAACTGGCCTCTGAGCACACCTTTCATGTGCAAACCAATTGATTTTGAGTCTATATCACCCACCTTATTTTATTAGGTTTCTGTCTGTCCTCTGCCCTATCACCTGTAGCCCAGCCCCGCTGAAATAATTCAATTTTAGTTTTCTTAACTTCTATGCTCATTTGGTACTGCGAAAACCACAGTAAAGGCTGCAGCTGCATTTGCTCTCTCTCTCTTTGCCTGCCCATCTCAGCTCCTGCGGCCCTGTGTGTTCTGTGGCATGCTGTACCTCCTGTTTCTAGGGGACTGCGAGTATAAGAAAAACTTATTTCATGGCAATCACTTCTGTGTTGGTGTGTTTTACCATACCTGCTTGAGACAAATTCTGGGTACATTTTTAAATAATGGGGCACAAAAACCATCTGCTGTGTTGGGTGGCTGGTGGCAGTGGCTGGCATTCCAAACAGAAAAGAGCCTTGGAGATTGGAGGAGCCCTCTTCACCAGCAGATTTGCAGTGCCACAGGCCAGGGAACAGTGTTTCCACCTCCTTGATAACCTCTCTTATCTGACAGCTCATTTTGCAGAGAGCTTCTCATGTGCCAGGCACCATGATAGTCCGGAGATGCAATTGTGAGCCCATGTCCTGCCTGCAGGGATCAACCCATCCATTGAGCAGACAGACATTAAATGGTCAAGTCTAGTACAGAGTGAAAAGGAGTGTGCTTGGGGAGGAAGAGTGTTTATGTGAATACACCGTGAGCAATTCACTGAGGAGTCTCACGGGAAGGCTTCCTGGGGGAGGTGGTATCTAAGCTGAGACCTGAGCAGTGAAAACAGGGAGGAGGGGACTATTCCAGGCAGAAGGATCAACAGGTATAAAGGTCTGGAGACAGTGGGTCTGGCACTGTCCAGAACTGAAAGAAGTTTAGCATGGCTAGAGCACTTCTGGCATTTAGATGTTCTCTAAAGAGACTTTGAAGTCTCTTTAAAGCCAGTTTGTGGCAAGTGGCCTGCAGAGGAGCAGGAGTGGGAGCAAAGGGGGCTATTGCAGGTGTCCTGATAAAGAAGAGGGTGCCTGGGCTCAGTCACAGAGGGTCTAATGAGAAATGGACTGATTCAAGAGATGTTTAGGAGGAAAAATTTGCAAGACTTAGATGTATGAGGCAGAGGAAAGGTGGAATGAAGGTCAATCCCAGATTTCTGGCTTGGGTATCTGGGTGGATGGTGCTACCTTTTAACCAGATTGGAACAGAAGGAGGGGAACGTATAAGGGAGGGGATGAGAAGGTAAATAAATTATAAAGTGGAGAACTGGTAGGTGACCTCGTGGTCCCTCCCTCTCTCCTTGACTCTTAGAAGTCTAACTGGGATAGGTGGATCACCTCACTGCCTGGTCCATGTCACTCCAAAGGGCTTCAAGGGTAGTCTTTCCAGAGGGATGCTGCTAAGTGATCACCCTGCAGGCTGTACTCAATCCACACAAAGCTGGTGAATAGATCTTGTGCAAATGTGTAGAGGGAGCAAAGTTATTGGAATTCTCAGGGCTGCTTGGGTGCTGTGGCTCCTGAGCACAGAAGCTGGAAAAAGGCAGTTGCTCCGAGGGTCGGTTAGTCACTGCATTTGGTAAGGGCATGCTTCTTTCTTCTTAAAAATGTGCCATTGAGGACTGCTGGTGTAAACATGGCAGCATAAACTCTGCATCCTCACCTTGTCCTGGAAACCAGCAGAAAGCAACAAAGAAAATGGAAGACAAAATGCAAATTCCTTTTTCAGCTAAATTAGGAGGCAGTCACCAAAATATTTGGGAACAGTGTAAGAAGCAGCCAGTTTCATACAGGAGCAGTAAGTAGGAAAGAAGTTGGAAGAAGTAAGAAAGAGTAGAAGAGGGAGCCTAAGTTGGCAGATTTCAGAAAGCACCAGTGAAATATACCTGAAGGTGAGTGACACACCTGAGGAGCAGAATCATCATCCCCCTACCCCTTGTCTGCAAAAGAGGGCGTGGAAATGGGATGGGGGCAAGTTTAGTGGCTCAGAGGATTCAGCTGGACTATTGGGATTAGAAAAGCAGAGGACACTGTGATACATAAAGAGCCATGCTAACAAGCTGTATTTGCAGGATGCGGCCTGACCATGGGGTATATCAGAAGAGAGTATCTGCATTATGAAACCAGCTGATTTCAAATTCCACTGGGTTCTACAGGAACCTCTTTCAATTGACTGCTCCAACTCATACAATGAAAAGAACCCAGCATCTATCCAGAGACACTGTGATAAAAAAGGAGACAAAGAACAGCAATATTCCTAACAGATGAGGGCTGATCACCTGAAAATATCACCTGGAAACAGTGGAATTTTGAGCAATCTTATTGCAATGAATTTTTAAAACTTAATATACCCTCTGTGAAGAAATACCACAAAGCAGAAATGCAAGAATTCAAGAAAAAATTGTAAGATGGAAAGACATGAAATATGAGCTGAAAAGAAGTAAGGAAAAGTAGAAAATAACAGAAATGGTGAGTAAATAAATAAAACACAGTAAGTCAAATAGAGTATAAAAACAAGAACAGTGAACAAAAAGAAATGAAAATAGGATTAAAGAGAAGGTTCAGATAAGGAGATCCAACATATACATAATGAAGAGCCTAAAGAAGAAAGTAAAAATAAAGTCATGGAATGGAACAAATATTTAATAATTAGTTCAAGAAAATTCTGATGAAATAAAAAGACTTGTGTCTACCTTTTCTAATAGGGCAAACTGCATGCCAAGAAAAGCTTGCCTGAAACAGTCAGCACTGATAGATCCTAGGAATGTTACTGGATGTGAAAGAAAAAGAAAGAATTCTTAGGGCAACCAGGCAGGGTAAAAAATCAGTTTAATCTTAGATTTCCCTTAATGTTATGAAACAGTGGAGCAGAACCCATAAGCTATTCTAAGAAAGTGTGAGCCAAATATTTTACGTCTAAGCAACTTAACTTCACATATGAATGCTGTAGAAAACAGTTTGAACATGCAAGAAATCAGAGAATATTGTTCCCATGTGAACTTCGGTCAACCAAGAAATAATGGGAAACTGTGGTTAAGGGGACAGGTGTGTGCATAGAATATATTTATCTGAATAACTAAGGCCTGAACAAATGTGTCTATTAGAGTGAGGGCATTGAATGTATATGTTTGCTATTGTACCAATGCAGAAATGACACAAATATAAACAATTGGAAGGGGGATGAAGGCAAAAGGTGGAGAGAAGAATTAACATGCTGTTTACATCATTAATAATAGCAGGCAACTAAGGAATATTATTTAAAGCTGAGAAATATATAGAAATGTAAACATATTTAATCGTACAAAGACAAACATTAAAAAGATGATGAAAACTGAATGGTAGAGGAAAGGGAGGGGGAGGAGGGGGAAGAGAAAATAATTTTAATGTTGTTCTTTTTACGGGATTAAGAGTTACAGTCTAAAGAACAAGTCAACTAAGGGCATACAATCATTAGGATCCAAGTCAAAATTTCTTAAATATTATAAGAAATATATAGCAAAAGACAAGTAAAAGTAAGTGAAAAGAAAACATAGTACAAGACTTCCAATATTATAAATATTGTTGATGAAAAGATCAAGCTGTAAAATATTTGAAGAGATATATTCTGAGCCAAATATGAGTGACCAATGGCCAGTGACACAGCCCTCAGGAGATCCCGAGAACAGGTTATCAGACTACAATTTGGTTTTATACATTTTAGGGAGACATAAGACATCAATCAATACATTTAACATGTACATTGGTTGGGTCCAGAAAGGAAGGGCAACTGGAAGCAGGGGCTCCTAGGTCATAGGTAGATTCAAAGATTTTCTGATTGGCAGTTGGTTGAAAGAGCTAAGTTATTGTCTAAAGACTTAGAAACAATAGAAAGGAATGTCTGGGTTAAGATAAGAGCTTGTGGAGACCAAGGTTTTATCATGTAGTTGGAGCCTCTAGGTAGCTGGCTTCAGTGAACAGATTGTAAATGCTTCTTATCAGACATAAAGAGGCAGTTCTATCAGTCTTAAGGTATGTGTTGATGTCAATGCTGGTCATCTGGGCCTACATTTCAAAAAGGGAGGAGGGCATAATGAGGCTTGTCTGGCTTCCTTTTCCCATTATGGCCTAAACCAGTTTTTCAGGTTAACTTTGGAATGCCCTTAGCTGAAAGCAGGGGTCCATTCAGATGGTCAGGGGGCTTATTTTGGGTTTGCAATACAGAAAGGATACCATAAAATATTATGACAGAACTAAGACTAAACATGCATAGTATATCAAGTTATGTAAATAAGCTAAACCCACCAAATGAAAGAACACAGAGCTGTCTTGGTGGAGGTGTGTGCATGTGTGGTTGTGTAGAGCGAGAGTGGCGAGTGCAGAGCATACAGAGTCATCTCCTAACCCCCTACCCCATGGTAGAACGTGAAGGAACCCAGAGCAAGTTTAAGAACCATTGTTCCATCCCATCTCTGGTAATCAGGCAAGAGATTACAGATGCAATCCAGGTTTGGGGAGCACAGGTTGTCTAGAGGACCACACAACTGACAAGGAAAATATTCTCTAGGCTTTGTCTCCTTGCCCTGTGGTCCTGGAGGCCCTGCTGAAGTTGGGGGAGGGGGAGTTATCAGAAGCCTGCCCTCATCTGTTTTCCCCACTATTTATTTAGTTTGCTGGTTCCCACCTTAATCAGGGTGTCGAAGAATGGGATTTGTGGCCCTGGGACATAGGCTCACCTGCTGGCTTCTTCACAGAAGCATGAATGCCTGGGGTGTCAGGTGAGTGGGAAGATGTTTTAGCACGTAAGTGCCAGAGGCCAAGGGGATTTTCTCTACTATCTCCTCCCTTCCAGGTATGGGGGAGGGAAGGTTAGCATAAGTGGTCCCTCCAGCAGCAGCTTCAGGTGGATGGAAGGTGTCCGTTGGCCCTGAGTCACCCTGTGTTGGTGTGTCCCACTGGGTCTTGGGGAATCAGCTCAGAGCTGCAAGGGAGGCTTTGGTTATCATGGTCTCACTGTTCAGGCCAAGGTGGATGATTGGGTCTCCTGGTGGTGACTGGGCAGTGGCAGAAAACCCTCATTTGAACCCTCTTCTCTGAAAGCCACACTTAAGGGCCCATATCCTCTTACTGGGCAATGGTGGCGTGTGGGTCCTCTTGTGCAGCTTTGCTCTGCTACAGGTGCCTGTCATGGGCAGAAGGAGGTTCAGGGGAGCCCACAGCTGAGTCCACCTCCACTGTCCACCAAGAGTTAGAATCACTGGGTATTGGGGAAAGTGAGGCCTCAAAGGCTATTTCATCCAACCCAACCCCTTGTAGATGAGGAAGCTGGTCCAGAGAGTGGGGTAATGTGTCCTCAGAGACTTCAGCCTGCTGACCCCTGTCCAGTGCTCCTTCCACCACCACACACTGGCTCCCTGAGGCTGAGGTGTTTGGCAAAAGTGGGGCCAAGAGACATCAGTGCACCATTCATGGAGTCGCTAAGAGGGAGATGCTGGCCTCATGTCCAGAAGGCAGAAGAGGGTAGAACAGGGAGAGAACCAGTGTGGAGGAACTAGAGGTAGGAGGCAGCCATGGGCACTTTTTATAGCTGGGCTGTAACTGAGTTTTCCCACTTCCTTTTGATTATTTTATGATGTTCATTGTGCTGACAAATGTGTTCGGTTCCTGCAGAAACTGTCACTAGCTTAGAAGGGAATGAAAACATGGACAAAATGGGAAATTCATGAGGGCAGCATTCCTCCAGGCCACATGGTTGAAAGGAAGGATAAGGTCAAATGGGTACTGAAGGAGGGAAGGAAAGGCTTTTTTTTTTTTGAGATGGAATTTTGCTGCTGTCCCCCAGGCTGTAGTGTAATGGTGCGATTTTGGCTTACTGCAACCTCTGCTTCCTGGGTCTCCTGCCGGCGTCAAGTGATTCTCTGGAGTAGCTAGGATTACAGGCATGCATCACCATGCCTGGCTAATTTTTGTATTTTTAATAGAGACATGCTTTTGCCATGTTGGCCAGGCTGGTCTTGAAATCCTGACCTCAAGTGATCCACCTGCCTCAGCCTCCCAAAGTGCTGGGATTATAGGCAGGAGCCACTGTGCCCGGTCAGCAAAGACTCTTTTAATTGCAGAGGGAAGGGAACTTAGAGATGATCCTAATTAGGCCTTTTTGGCTGCATGTAGCAGGGGCACCCATAATCCACAGCTAAACTGTAGAGGGAGAATAGGTATGTGAATGCTGCTCAGCTCCAAGGAGCCCCAGGCAGTGGCTGCTGCTGTTCCTGGGCCAGGCTCAGAACTGGAACCGCATGCAGTGCAGGAAGCTGGAGAAGGCACTCCTTCATGTTTTCATCTCTGGTTTGTCTGTGCGACTGTTTCCTTCTCTCTCCTTGCAGACAGGCTCTCAACAGAGTATGGCCCAGAGTATGATATCATCTTTGGCTGGGTGGCAATGGGGCCCTGCTCTCTATTTCATGAGCAGAACAAGTCAGCCTTGCTGATTTATCACAAGCCCATGCTCCCAGGTGTGGGGTTGGGGGTGAGGCTCTGTTGACCCACCATGGGTCAGGGTCCAGGATGGCCCCATCAGCTTAGGTCATAGGTTGGGGTTCCTGGACAGATATGGCTGGGGTGGATTGTGGGGGATAGAGGTGGCACTTTTGAGAGAAAGCAGGGGGCTATTGATGACGGATTTCACCCTCATGTCCAATGCAGATCCCAGATAATCCCCTTTTAACACTCACCGGGGAGCTTTTCAGAAGAGCAAGCACATGCAGGGGAAAAAAGTGGAATCTGGTTTGTTTTGTGGGCATTGTTTCTTTGACACCTTTAAAATTCTGTTTACCTGTGTGCCTTTTCTGTGCATTCCAGCAAATTGCCCCACACTGCATATAGCATCAAATATCTCTAAGGAATATCTGGTGGATTTAAGAAGCAAACTAATTTGGGGAGCGTTTTTGTGACTTGGACTAGATTTTCCATTCATTTTGTCAGGCACATATCTGTTGATTCCCATCATGTACCAGGGCTCTGCCTCTAGGTCTGTCACATGAAGGCTCACAGGTGCAGAGACTCCCAACTGCCGTGGTTTGCACTGCTCCAGATACCATGCTCCTTCCCTCTTGTGGCTCATGATGCCCTAGAGCAGTGGCTCTCAAGCTCGAGCCGGCATCAGAATTACCCAGAGAACTTCTTAAAACACAGGCTGCCCAGCCCTGTTTCTGATTCAGCAATTCTGGGGTGGGTCCCCAAGAATTTGCATTTCTGGCAAGTCCCCAGGTGATACTGATGCTGCTGGTCCAAGGACCACGTGTTGAGAAATCACTTCCCCTAGGGTGTGTCCTTCCTAACACGTGTAGAGCTATTGCTGCCGTATCTGTGTGCAACTCGCAGGGAGGGCGAGAGAGAAAGGCCAGGGTGGTCAAACTCCTTTTAAGCATGTGGGGCTGGCAAAAGTTGTTGCCTCTTATGCCATAATCAGGAACTTGGTCATGTGGTCATTGCCTGTTCATAAGGGGGTTGGCAAAGTCATCTGTAACTGGGTGGCAAGGTGCCCTGGAAAAGGGTAAGGGCATGTGTGTGGGGACACCAAGAGATCTGCCAGAACGGGTCCATGGGATCACATGGAGATGAAAAGAGAAGGCCAGCTCTTGGTGATGGGGACAGATGTGAGAAAAGCCCCTTATGGTGCCTGGTGACAGTTTTGTAATGGCAGTTTATCCAAAGGGAGAATAGGGCAGAAGAGCATGGGTCTGCAGGCCTCAGCAGAGGCTGCCCTACAAGGAAAAGCCAGCCAGCCTTGGAAGCAGGAGTGCAGTTGGCTGGAGTTGCCCATTTCCTTTCTTGAAGGCAGCCAGCTGTCCCTCCACCTGAGCTGTGCTCTTCTCAGTCTCTCTTGAACTGGGAGTCTCCTCTGCTTCTCATTCTTATTGTTTTGTGGGTTGAGCTGATGTCTTTGCAGGTCTCAAACTTTTTTTCTACCCTCCCCCAGGCATCTTGTCTCTGGAAAAGGCTGCGTGGCAAGAGGCGGCCAGTGATGGCATTCTGCCTCTTCATGACCCTATCTGCAATGGCTGTCACCCACTTTCCCCCACAGCATCCAGCTGCTGGCCCAGACCCTCGACCTGTGGAGCCTCAGGGGGTAACTGGCGCCCCTGCAACCCATATCTGGCAGGCTTTGAGCTCCAGCCAGAGGCAGTGGGCAAGAAACATGGGCTTCTGGAGAGGTCGTGCTTTGCCTAGGAACTCCATCTTGGTCTGTACTGAGGAGCAAGGCCACAGAACAAGAGTGGACAGAAGCACAGAGTCCCCAGGAGGGGACCTCAGGCATCCAGGAAAGGTCAGGAGGGACATTACTTTGACAGGACATCCAAGACTCAGTACTCAGCATTTTGTGCGCTTGAGGGAGGATGAGGTCGGAGATTCAGGAGTCAAAGACCTGGGCCACCCCCAGCATGGCAGTCCCACCCAGGACACACAGAGTGAAATGGTCGCCCTGGTTGGTCCACTCCCAGGGAGTGATGTGGCAGCTTCACCGACTTGGAGAACTACTGCTGGGCTGACACTCTGGCCCCATAGAGCGGAAGGCAGGGATCTGATGGGAACTGAGAACAGAGCCTTGACTGGTGGGCGACAAGCAGAGGATCCTACCTTGGCCTCAGGGACTCATCAGTGGCCTGGCTCTGTTGGGGAGCTGCAAGGGTCAGTATGGTGTGGCGCTGAGACCCCTGGGCTGTTGAGCAGCTCGAGGACCGGTGGGCAGGCTCCCCCATGGCTGACAGACCATGATGTGCAGATGCTCCAACTGTTGGCTCAGGGGGAGGTGGTGGGCAAAGCCAGGATCCCTGCCCATGGGCAGGTGCTACAGGTTGGCTTCTCTGCTGAGGGTGCCCTTCAGGACATGTCCCCTCCCAGGCTCAGCCAACTCTGCTCCCAAGGGCTCTGTGGCCTGATCAAGAGGCCTGGGGACCTGCCTGAGGTCCTGTCCTTCCATGTAGATCGTGTGCTAGGGCTGCGCAGGAGCCTGCCTGCTGTGGCCCGCCGTTTCCACAGTCCCCTCCTGCCCTACCGCTACACAGATGGTGGCACAAGGCCTGTCATCTGGTGGGCGCCCGATGTGCAGCACCTGGGTGACCCGGATGAGGATCAGAACTCTCTGGCCTTGGGCTGGCTGCAGTACCAGGCCCTGCTGGCACACGGTTGCAGCTGGCCAGGCCAGGCCTCATGCCTGGGCATCCACCATACGGAGTGGGCACGCCTGGCGCTCTTCGACTTCCTGTTGCAGGTAGGTGGGGTTAGGCAGCAGGGGTAGAGAGCTGCGGAGGTAGGGGGTTCTGGGTGGAGAGGCCTGAATTGGCCACCTGAGGTTGGATGTCGACTCTCCCCTGAGTCCTGGTTTTTTCACCACCAAGCACCTGTTTTTGTAATTTTCCTGCCTCTGTTTATTTATCCAGTGGTTACCAGAGCCAGCTCATCAGCTCACAAGAGCTGATGGCTAAAATTTTCAGGAAATTTGTGACCTAGTTGTGAAACACAGGCATTATAAAAAATTTAAGTTGTAGAAACAATAAATTATATTAGAAACGAAGGTAATAACTACTCAGAATGCATTATTTCCTATTATTTTACTATTTTTTACTATCATCTGTGCTTTTGCAGTTATTTATGTCCTTCCTGTCTATATAATAAATGGCAGCCAATGGCGTGCCACTGCACATCTCCTGACAACTCCACATTTGGGCATGTTGGTAGCTGGAAATCCGTCAGGATGTGAATATCTATTTACACCATGGAAAGCAGCAAATGCTACAAATCAGGACTCCCCTCTACTCCTGGAGAGCTGATTGTTGAACATTTACCAGCACACCACTGTTTAAAACTTTACATCTTTGAATCAACAAGGATTCAAGATGGTCGTATAATTTTTATGAGAGAGGGAGAGATGGAGATAGCAACAGAGAGAATGGGAGAGAAAGAGCGAAAGGGAGGAGCTCGGGCGCTGAAGAAAGAGAAGGATCTGCGCTAGCTGAGGTCCCTGACCTACCCGGAGTTAACCCTGGAGTTGTCGGATAGAGGGGTAGTGTGGGAATCCCAGGGAAAGGGTTGGGCTGTCAGGGCACACGGGCCGACCGGAGGAATACAGGCCTACTATTTACTAACTGGCTTGTTAAAAACCAGTGTGGCTGTTCTGGTGCACATGAGCTGGATGTCAATCATGGATACATATTCATGGAAACATGGCCAGACAGAAACAAAGACAAGAAAAAATGGATAAAGCTCAGTGAGGGTGGATGTGTGCACCAAATGCACATGGAACCAGCCCCCATTTCTATAGAGACCCCGTTGAAGAAAAGGGTCCTCAATGTCAGCCCTTAGGGTTACCTGTAGAGGTGAGTGGACCAATATCCAATAACCTGTGTTTCATCCACGTGGGGTTGGGTTTATAATGTATTTTAGAAAATTCTTAGATAATATGTAATACTTCAGAGATTTACCATAAAAATCCAGCTTCCCTTGAAAAATTGGACGGTTTAGTAATACGGGTCGTTCATTCCCATACAGCAGGACACAGCCTGAGCTGAGCATCTGCTGCACCCTTTGGAGGCTGCCATACTCTCCTTTTGGCCATAGACACTACCTCTTTATTTTCCGACACTCACCTACTGTCCTCCAGGCCTCTTGAATGTTACCCCAGTCTACCTGCAGATAACTTTGTTTCCAGTCATGGGACTAGCTGATCTCCTGTCACCCTCCCAGGTCTTCCAATCTATGTCCCTATGGCTGCTTTGTGGAAGGCAGAGTTATGGATCCTGATGGTCAAGAGTATGGGCCTTGGCATCAGACTACCCCCCGTCCCCCGTCCCCAGGCCACTTCCCACTGTGTAACCCTGGGCAGGTTACCTAGCCTCTCTCAGCTCTACTTTTCTCACACCAAAATGGGGTTGTGCATCCCAACCACATCCCCTTGAGCCTGACCATTTAGTGCATGGTAGCTCCTGGTTGCTGGCACCTGCATCTGCAGGCTTGCTCTGCTTGCTGCACTGGAAGTGCTGTGGAATGAGTACTCTCCAAGTAATGTGACCAGCCATGCAGGTTGGGAAGGAGGGGCTTCTCAGATCCTAGGACTTTCAGTGCTGAAGCTGGAACAGTCATGGGGAAACAAGGAAGGTTGTTTATGCTGCCTCCAGGAGCAGCCTCCAACCGTGACTGAGGAAAGTAGGTGTACAGATGCCCTGTATGCATATTCTACACACTTCTCAGTTAATCTAGCAGGATTGGAGCCCAGTTATCCACAGTGGTAATTGCTGTCTCTCTTCCCCACTCGTGTTTTTTGGAGTTAGCTCACAAGTAAACTGCTTTCAGTTGAATTCTGGTCTGTCCTCTGGGGACCTTTGTCAGATAATAATACTGATCACGCATGGTTTCTGGATGCAAGGTCCTTTGTGTAATGTACTTAGTACGGTGCCTGGCGGATGACACACATTCAGTAATAACCAGGTACCATCCCACTTTACAGAAACTAACTTACCCAGTCTTGATGGCAGTCTATGAGTGAGATACTACACTTAATCCTATTTTAAAGTTGAGAAATTGAGGCCCAGAGAAATTAGTTTACTTGCCCAAGGTGGCAGCTGATGGGCTGAGAAGCAGCCTGGATGGTCTGACTCTAGAGCTCACCGAATCACAGAGTGATTCAGTTGGCCATGAACAAGGGCAGGAAAAGGGGATGCTTGCAGGGATGTCCTGGGGCCTTGATCTCCGAGGCACAGCTCCTTGCAAAGCCCCAGTCCAGCTGATATTCCCACAGCTGCTTTCTGCTCCACACAGAGGTCCTCTGTTCACCTTCCAGGGTTGTAGTGTGGGACTCTTCCTCAGCTGCCAAGCCCTGCTGTGGGGACAAGTCTCTGTAGCCAAGGCACACACAGGTTGCTTGTGTGAGCAAACATGACTCTGCTGGGCTCATGCCACCTCTTCCCTGGTTTGTTGAATGCCAGTCAAGTCAAATACCCTCCGTCTGTCTAACGCCACCTTCCTAGAAACCACTGGCAAGTCAGAGAGAGGCAGGGCTATAGAATGTGGGCTTTCCTGCACAGGAACCTTCTGACCTGGGTCTTGGTACAAACTGCCTACAGCTCACTCGGATAGGTCTGCTTGCTCTTTGGTTTTATCCTTTATAAACCCTTGTTTTTCTGTGTACATCACATCCCATTTACTTAAGCACAAAGCACAAGTACTGTGCACATACACATCTCTTATACACCCCATAAAGCGTAACTATGCTTCACAAGTCCCATATAACACTCAGTATTAGTTAGTGATTGCTGAAATAACACTGTAACAAACCTCCTCAAAACTCAGTGCTTTAAAACGCCAGCTCTTTATTCTTGCTCCAGGATCTGTGGGTCAGTTGGGTTCAATTGAGCTGGGCTGCAAGCTGTGGGTGGGGGAGGGTTCAGGTCTGCTCTCATTCTGAGGGCCAAGGCTGAAAAAAAATTCACACAAAGATTATTTTGTTTTGGCTGGATTTATTATAGTTTTATAACCTTCTGTGCTAAACCTTGACACCTCAAAATATCTAATAGAGGCAAATATAAAACCCAATCAAAAGTGTATGTTGACAATCCCAAAGCCATTTCTATTTTTATTTTACCAATAATCGTAGTGACAATTTGTTTGTTAAAGATTTATTTAGGTCACATGGACTTGAAAAACTTGGAGTTATTTATGAGCATTCTTGTATTTATAAGCCAGTCTGGTGGATACAATATATGTGTAAATATGTCAAAACATGCACGCACACACACACACACACACACCCCGTGCACACCCACACCCACACACACACACACACACACGGAGATCCAATAGCTTTTCTTGATATTTGTTTTGTGTTTTGAGGCAATGTCTCACTCTGTTGCCCAGGCTGGAGTGCAGTGGCACGATTACAGCTCACTGTAGCCTCGACCTCCTGCACTCAATTGATCCACCCGCCTCAGCCTCCTGAGTGGCTGGGGCCACAGGTGTGCGCCATCATGCCTAGCTAATTTTAAATTTTTTTGTGGAGATGGGGTTTTGGCATGTTGCCCAGGCTGGTTTGGAACTCTTGGGCTCAAGCAATCTGGCTGCCTTGGCCTCCCAAAGTGCTGGGATTATAGGGATGAGCCACCACGCCTGGCAAGATCCGATAGCTTTTACATCGGAATTTTATCCATGAGGTAGCAATACAGTTTCACCGGTTTATGAACACATTCACGTGGCCAAACTTTGTCTGCCCTGACATATAATACAATCAATGCTGTGAACCAAAATTTTGGGTAAAGCAGTTTCTATGGCAGCTTGGTTTTTTTGGCAGTCCATGCTCCTGACTCCAGAGAACACTGGGACCAAACAGCACTGCAGAAGAACGTCATATACTAACGAGATCAGATGCGATCAGGCACATTCAGGATGCTGTGGCTGTAGACGTTCCCTGGCTCCATCAGCTCACAACTACATTCAGACCAGCCCTGAAGAGTGCACCCAAGCGGGCTGCACTCTGGCATTGAACCTTGACCTCCCATGACTGCCTTGACACACACACACACACACACACACACACACACACACACATACACACACACACTCACTAAAATACAATTCAACTGTTGCAACAGCCAGCAAGCCCCAAGAGTTTCCAAACTGAAACAATCAGGATGATTTTCTCTCTCCATCAGTTGGTCTTGTTCAACCCGCAAATGGAAATTCTTCAGCTCCCAAATTGAGAGGAGCCGATCCTGATGTCTGGTACCCACAAAAGCCATTCACTTGTCTAGATGCACATATCAACTTTCAAAATCTTTCTATACAATCAGGAATGCAAAATATAGCCAGGCAGCAGGTTAGGGGGCTTCTGAAACTCTCCCAGCCTGTGGCAGCTAACCACAAGCAAGGTGTTCCTGGTCAGGGAACTAAACTTTGTTACAGAACACCAGGGTTTCAGTCTATGTCCCATTGCTTGCCTCACAGAAAGACAGTCATTGAGACAAGTGTTGCCAGAGAAGAAGGCTTTATTATTATTATATTATTATATTTTTTTTGGGGGGGGAGGAGGGGAGGAAGGCAGG
>CAUYOR010128799.1:0-13551 GCA_963573925.1 Callimico goeldii
TAAATGCCAAATGTGGGTGAAGGGGTAGAAGGAAGCAAAACACACGGCCATGATCTATGCAACTGTCTTGCATGTTCTGCACATGTACCCCAAATCCTAAAATGCAATAAAAAAATTTAAAAAAAAAAAAAAAAAAAAAAAGGATATCTCAGTGTCTAGAGGACTCTCAGCTTTCCCCTTTGTTCTGCTTGCCAAAGCCTCCTTCCTGCTCCTTCCACTTCTCTCTGTCCTCTTGAGCTGCTGTCCTGCATGTAGGCCCAGGAGGCCTGAGAATTTCAGGCTCTTGCCGTAAGGGGCAGCTCTGACCCTGGAATGCATAGCCAGTTCAGGCCCTGCAAGACAGGCCCAATAGTGTATGGAGGGAAGTGTGGGAAGACAGGGAAGATTTTGATATTGAAAATGCTAGAAATCAACACCCCTGAGAAGGCCATTTGGAAACAGTGGTTACAGAAGATGTGATGTCGGGACACCATGGAGGAATGGGTTATCAAAGTTCCATGGACAGCGGCATCCTTGTGTTGACCTTTCTCCCAGGCTTGCCACCCCTCCGAGTTCAGCTGCACTGGAGGCTGTTGATGGCACCCCCCTTCTAGCACTGCTAGGGGACAGTGCCCACTGCTAAGTGATGACTATGTACGCCTACAGTGGTGGGCAAGGCAGATGCCAAGTGGCTTGGATTGGGTTTGGTCATCATCATAGGAGGTATAAGAAACAACCACACAAACAGATCTGTAACAACATCCTCCTTCCTCCCCTCATTAATCTCGTGAGGAGGAGGGAGGAAGAGAGTGGGTGCAGCTCTGCAGTGTATGTACATTACTGAATTAACCAGGCATGTAATTAGTGCTCAGGTGCTCAGCAGAGGAAGAACCACTCACGATTAGTCAAATTTAGCTTCAATGTCCTGAAGTTGGGGAGCTGACTTGGTGCCCCCCCCATTCTCCAGCATCCCCTCCCTGCTTCTCCTCTCTCGTGTTCATGGAATGTGATGTTTGGGGCATTTGCAGATGTTTATGGAAATTTATGTAACTGTTCCTAGTGCTGTAAATCATATTCTGACAAGAAAAGTCCATGATCCTGCTACCAGGATATCAAGGAGCCTGTGGGAACCAGTTATGGAAGCAGCTGGCCTCCTCTCTCTTTCAGAATCTTACAGGAATGAGATGGAGATGAATGCTTTTATTAATTAAATGTTAATGCGGCCTTGGTTATAAAGCCATCTTTGCACACTCTCCCTAACTGGGCACTGACACAGAACCGACAAAGTCTTGGGGTGTTTCTCCACAAAGTGATGCTGTTACAAGTGCAGTAAGAAACCCATGAGCTCTCAGATCTCAGGCCTAAAGACAAGGTGCTGGCCTGGTCTTTCTCTCAGCCTTATCTCCTACAACTTCTTGGTAAAAAAATTGTCCCAACAAGCAAAACAATTTATCATCTGGGAGCATAGCTTTCCTTTTTTTGGCTACCCCATCCTGATTCTGTTTTGGAAATATTCCTCCTCACCAGCCCAGCCAAGTCCAGTTCAAAGCTCATCTCTGTCATGAAGCCTTCTCTGCCCAGTGCTTTCATGGAAGGAACTCCAGGAACCTGGGGTGTAAGACTTCACCTTCCCAGACACTAAATGGGGTGGGCTTTATTGCCTCCACTGCCAGGCCAGTTTTACTCTAGGTCAGCAGAGCAGTCCCACTGGAACCACCAGCCAGGGAAAGGCCATCTGGGAAGTTATGCATGAGGAAAGGAGTAGCACCAAATGGGGATGGGAAAGGCAAGGCTTAGGATTGACCCACAGCTCCAGGCCAGCATACAGCTTTGCCAGCTTCAGACATTTGACCTTGAATTAGAACTATAGGAGTGTTGCCTAAAAGATGGCAGCTGGTGACAACGGGTTTATTCCTAGAGCATAGATATTCTTAATCAGCTTTGTACTGCTTGTCGGCATGCATTTCTACGTTCACTTCTAAGGGATTTCGTATGCTTTTATGAGTGTTTGGCCTATCTCCTTACTGAAATTATTCAGAGTTGGGGTTCCGTAAGCTTCACGGGTCTTATCCAGAATGCTGCTGTTCTGGTATTTTGTACCTCAACATGGATTCTCCAGGCCATGCTATTCCCGCCTAGTCTCCTCTCCTTCAGCCTGCCTTGAGCTGATTACAGAGCATCCGTGATGTGAGATTACCTCACCCTACACAAAATAATGCTATACATGCCCCACTGTATCTGTGTCTTTTTAGAAGTATCTGGTTTTATCTTTATTTTAATTTTTATTTTTGGGAGACAGAATCTCATTTTGTTTCCCAGGCTAGACTGCAGTGGCACACTCATGGCTCAATGTAGCCTCGATCTCCTGGGCTCAATTGATCCTCCCACCTCAGCCTCCTGAGTAGCTGGACTACAGGCACATACCATCACACCTGGCTAATTTTGGTATTTTTTTTTTAGTGATGGGGTTTTGCCATGTTGCCCAGGCTGGTCTTGACTCCCTGGGCTCAAGAGATCCTCCTGTCTTGGCCTCCCAAAGTGCTGGAATCACAGACCATGAGCCACCCCGTTTGGCCTAGAAGTACCTGGTTTTAGAGCAGTTTAATTCCACTATTTCCTGAGTCCCTGGTATTTGAATCCTATCAGAAAATTTTAGTGAGTTTTATGATACAGAGTCTTCCCCATCCCCATTTTCTCAGTTATAACTGGCAGCTTCTATTCTATTTTGCTTTTGTGCAATACCATGCCAACAGAGTTTCAGGGCACCTTAGGATAAGCTGTGTCTCTAAGCCTCATCTCTCTAAGCAGCGTGTGCCAAAAGTTTATTGTTTGGGTACTCATTGATGGCCCTGGTCTCCCATTCTTGAATCTTCTCCTTTTGATAAAACATGCTCTTTAATTAAAAACATCCTCCAGACACTGAGACGGCTGCTCATTCTCCATTCAGCAGCTGCAAAGCTGGAGGAGGAGAGGGAAGGGCCAGGGAAATGGCTGAGGCCCATGACTTAATTCCTGTGCGTCAGTCCCATCCTGCATTCACCCTTTTCCATCTTGGCTTCTCTGCTGGTGAAACAAGCAGGATTAGCGCATGACAAGAGAAGCTGGGGTCGTAATTACACCCTATGTGACAGGGCAGCACAACCACCAAATAAATCCCTGGACAATTATTAAAATGGCCCAATGCATTACACAAATTAGAACAGGCTGGGACTTTTGGGGAGAAGGGAGGGGACTGAAGACCCAGTATTTAAGTGTTCTTGTAAGCCATCTAAGATATTAATGTTGCAAAGCTCCTTATGAATATTTAAGAACATAAAATGGAGCTTCGCTGCAGCCCCATAGCACCACAGAAGCCTGTAATACAGTTGAGTCCACTTAAGAAGCAGAGCCTGTGTCCATGGCAGACTGAAGCCAGATGAAGCAGGGCTGCTCGTTTGTGGTGGAAATGCTCCTCACAGACCAATTTAATGATGTTGCATTATAACCTCACAGAAGAGGAGTTAGTTAAAGACTCAAACAACTTTGATGGGTGGGACACCTTCATGATGGTAACCCATTACCCCCACTCCTCAAGGATTTTAGGGGACTCACACTCTCCCTAACTGGGCACTGACACAGAACCGACAAAGTCTTTATTTACCCATTCTGTTCAAGTCTCGGTTACATGTGACCCTCTTAGAACCAGACGTGGGATCTCTTGGCTCGCCAGGCAGTGATTCTCAGAACTGTATTTGTGGCCTTTTAAAGCTGATTCTTCACAGGAGACAATTAGCTCCAAGTTCTTATAAGGAGTGAATGAAGTCCCCTGGATAAAAGAGACAGCTGCTCTTCTGGGAGAAGGGTCATACTCTGAAATCAAGTTAGACGGTGTCTTTCCCAGGACTGGCTCTGGTGCATCTTTGGGGAGTGGGCTCTTGTACGGTGGTTGGAGACACCAAGTCAGTAGGACACAGGGGAGGATGCTGGACAAGACATCGGGGGCCTTGAGTTCTGGCTTCAGCTCAGCCATGTTCTCACTTTCTGTCCCACTTTTTCCACATTTGTCAAGTGGGAATAAAATTCTTGGGAACTCTGGTCATTAATGGAATAATAGATCTAGGTACACTTGGGAAGAAGAGTACTATAGAATGTGATGTTAGTATTATTTCTATTTTTACTTGTATTTGATAGCAGTTCCGCTTTACCCCCTTCAGAGTTTTTTCTGACTTCATTCTGCCTCCAGATAAAGGAAAAGGAGGAAAAGATCGTGTCCCTGCTTACTGACTCCCTTCCCCACTTCCAGGCTCTGGCTGCCTATTTAGGACTTAGGGAAAGTCCAAGGGCAGTAGACCCCATAACTTCTGTGGCAACCTTCAGGTGGGGAGGACTGTGAAAAGGTAGAGCAAGTCTTTGTTTGCACAGAGGGATCTGAAAAAGCCAAACAACCTTCTTTATGGCACAGAGATGATGGGAGAGGAAAGGAAGACTCCACATCTCCTAGGGTTTCAGGCCCTAGCTGTAGGAAAGGGAATGTAGTGTGAGGGGCAGACAGACAGCCTTTATGGGTGCAGGGGAAAGGAAGCCTGGCCACAGAATGTTCTTTACTTTCAGGTCCTCCCCATACTCGAGGAGGAGAGCAGCACCTGTCCAGTCAAACCTGGCTTTTTATACCCTGTGGTGCCCATAGCACACACAAGACTATGAATTGGCAGTACCTGCATTTTCTCAGAAGCTAATAACAGAAAATTCCTTGATCTTATTTTTCAAACTTTGATAATGATAGCTACTATATATTGAGGCACCACGCAAGCACCTTGAGAGCTAGAGCTAGGTATAATTATCTCCACTTAAAACATAGAACTCAGGGAAGTCTGGGCTCTCATTGACAGCCTTCTCTGTCTCTCTTTCTCTCCTATCTTTTCACTCTCTCTATCTGAAGGGTTCAGGTATATGCACAAAGATGTCATCATCTTAAGAAGGATTTTCTGTCTGGCCCAGACCCTATGACACCCACTGCCAGCTCTCATGGACACCTTCAGCCTGGCTTAATCAGGCAAGAATCTAGAAGCCATTAATTATAACTTTATTAAAACAAAACAAATCTAACCTTGAAAAGACAGCTGACATGGGGTTAGGGCATATCTTCTTACTTACTGGCTGTGTGACCCCTGCTTATAGTAACTATCATCTTTATGTGGCCATTGCAGAAACAAAGGCTCCAAGTCACACAGCTGGGAAATGGTGGCCCTGAATTTGAAACCAGGCAGTCTGAATCTAGAACTGTACCTAGATGATACATCCTTTACAAAAGTTTCTGAGATTGTGAGGCTTTCGGCCTGGCCGTGGCTCCAAATTCACCTTGTAGTTATAGAATTCATGTGATTCCTGTCCTCTACACACTTACCACTCAAAAATATTTAGGATCTACCTATGGGCCAGGTACTAATATAGTCTGTTGTTGGAAAAGATGCTATTGACTCCTCATCACTAAGACTTAAAGGAGGGTTGGGTTGGGGTTTGTGTTAGGATATCCACACTCTCTCAACTCCCCCCTTAACTGGGGGCATGTGTGCATTTATAGGATGCATCAGAGACACAGTCTGGAGCCAGCAATCAGAGGGTTTCTCTTTTCATGTGAAACTGACTGGCTTCCAGGTACAATGATTGTTCCCTGAGGATTACAGGGGCACATAATTATGGAGCTGGAAAAATCTTTGATCTCATCAGCATTTTGACTGCCTGAGCTGAGCAGGCCGTGTGAGGAAGACAGCAAAAACAGACACCCGAGGAGCAAAGGCGCTTACACGCCTGCCGTGTGTGACTCCTTCACTCTTGCTTAGGAAACCTTCATCTTTCTCCTTTTACTGTCTAAACCCCATTCTTTTTCATGAGATCTTTTGTGTATTTTAGCCCTCACTTGTTCCTTTTCCTTTGAATTCAAGGGGCACTTCTAATCTGTAGACACCATATTCTTGTATTCTTTTGATGTTCTCTAATTGTTTTATGTGTAAAAGTTTTGTTTCTACTAGGGTCTGGTACAGGGGATGGTGAGTGCTTTGAGAAATGGGGTTGTGTTCACCAGTTTAGTGCCCGAAGCACAATAGTTAGTAAATATTGGCTGGTTTAAGGAATGAATGGATGGAGAGAAACGATGTCTTCTCTTGAATTCCCCACTGAGCCTAGCACAGGACTGATAATTTGGTAGATACATGGTGATTGATTGGTATTACTGACCCCGCACAGATAAATTCTTCTAAAAAAATTACTTTAAGGCAAACTTCCAGTACCTAGATACCATGGAGAGTGCCATCCAGTCCTGGTATGGCCTGGTATGGCCTGGTATGGTCTCTGGTATGGCTTTTCATCAAGACAAGTATATGTCATAGTGTCCTGTTAGAAAGCAAAAGATGTGGCTTCCTGACAAGCCCAGTGGAGTTAGGAAAAAATAAACCTTGAAGCAGGAATGCAATTATTTCTGGGGGCTCCCCTATGCCACGAGGGACATCAAATCAACCCATGGTAACTAGAAAATCATGAGGTCTTCCAGGTGGACTTCAAAGATGATTGATTTTCATGGCTTCCTAACCTTTTTTTTTTAAGCTGTAAATCTCTTCCTTAAATGAAAGCCACAAGTTGAATTTGAAGTTTCTCTGATGGAAGTGGAGGGCCCAGAACCTCATATTCTTAGCTTCTCAAGGGTCTCTGTGAATCCCCTAGAGCTTCTTTGAGAACTACATTGGTGAGTATAGGAGACAAGTATTATTCATTTCGGTGACCCAGCATCTAAACTGGCTTTTCATTTTGGGGAAATATAATTTTATGAAAATGAAGCTGAATTTATGGATGTAGGTACATTTATCAGAGATTAGATTCAACATGCTGGCTCAGGTATCTGAGATTTATAAGTATTTTCTCAGATGGCTTACTTAAACCTGCCAATGGCCCATAAGGAATCAAGATGCCAGAAAACTCTTGATATAATGTAAATAAGCAAAAAAAAAAAAAAAAAGCTAGAAAGGTTGACATGGATAAACTACATAGGTTACACAGGATAGTATGTAGTTACCTATGTAGTTTATCCTATGTTTATCCGTTAGTTACCTATGTAGTTTATCCTATGTTTATCCATTAGTTACCTATGTAGTTTATCCATATCTAAGCTGCTCACACACCCTTAACTGTATCACCTAGGAGGGATCCAAAGATGCTTCCTTTACCAAGGCACTGGGAAATTCTATAATAGGGAGGGCCAACATCTTTGACAAGTGCCATAAGGGCTGTGACTTTATGCTGAGAGCGCTGTGGCTGAAATGGGATCCCTGATTTCATAGGGGTTGCCAGGATCCTCAGGGGAAGAAACCAAGGAGTGACAATTGTAAAACCTCCAGAGGCAAGGTGGTACATGCATTATTTAATGTTCTTAACTGCATCAGAATCCATGCTGGCTAGCTTAAACAGAAAAGAGATTTTATAAAAGGATATGAGGTAGCACACAAGATGCCTTTGGACAGGGGGGTGGCTAAAAAGCAAAGCCCAGGGCTGTAGGGCAGCTTTAGTGAGACACTGCCACTCCTTGGCACTGGTAATGCTCAGGACTGGATGCCTGAACTCTGCATTCTCCCCCTTACATGGCTGGTGATCTCTACCACTGTGCTTGCTGGGTGTTGGTTCCACTGCATTTAGCTTCTTCTTCATCTTGCTCACTTCCAAATCCAAGTTTCATGTAGATGTGTCTGATTTGTCAGAATCTAAGTTGTATACCTATAACCTAATTGCAAGGGAATATGAGGACTTTTAGCTAGGCATTTTACTGCACTACAAAAAAAATTGCATTACTGTTAGCAAGGAAAAAGTGGGGAATAGGTATTGGGTAAGCAGCTAAGAATGTCTGATACTGCGTGGTTCCATAACAAGCAGAGGGCTAGTTTGATAATTAGAATGGTCTGAATCCATATCGATCTGAGGGATGGCTAAATAATTATGAGGTATTTGCACTGAAATATATGGACAGTCTTGTAAGATCCTTCTTGGTCCGTAGAGTCAAAACAAATAGCAAACACTAGATGCTGAGGACAGAGCCTTCTTTGAGTCACCAAGTATAGAGAATAATTGCTCCTCATTCAATTTCTAAATTCAAGCCATACACCCAGAGCCCACAGGAAAAAGGAGAGACCAGATACCTTTGGGGAAGAACCCTGAAATTAAATCAAATCTATATATTGCAATCCTACTCCTGGCTGTCTCTAAAGAGATCTGGAGTGATTTACCAAGGTAACCGTGACTTGGGGGAAATAGGATCTATACCTTTTAGCTCTTTCATTGACTTTGTGCAGATCCAGTATACCACTTTGGTCCACTGGTCAAGAGGGAAACCTTAGAGGGGTCAGATGATACATTTTGAAATCACAACCTAGTGGACTCCAAGCCATTCTATGTTATTTTTCTCAGTTCCTGACTATACGGTTGGGATAGATATGTTCTGTACAAGGCGGAATTATCTCACTGATTTTCTAAAAGATTTCTATGTTAGAAAGTGCCAAATGAAAGACTTAAAGTAGTAAACCAAAAGCAATACCCTGTCCCTGGGGGATATCACTGAAGCCATCAGAGACTTGGAAGGTGCAGATGTGGTGATTTTTATCACAACCCCATTCGAATCACTTATTTGTCCATTGCAGAAAGTAGCGATATCCTGAAAAATGGTAGTAGATTATTATAAATGTGATGAAGTGGGCTCCAAAGACAGCTACTCCAAATATAGCCACTTTACTGGAGCAAATAACCTGGTTCTTGACACTTACTCAGAAGCTGTTTATATGGCAAGTGTTTTTTTTTTAAATTTATTTCCAATAGGAAGACAAAATTTGCTTTCACCTGGCAAGGATTGCAGTATACTTTATTGCTCTGGCTCCCCATCTGTATGTCATAATTTAGTCCACAGAGATATTTAATCATCTCTTTAAGCTACAAGAAATAAGGCTGGTTTAACATATTGATAACATGCTGAAAGGACTTGGAGAGCAGGGGATGTATGTCCTGTAGATATCTGAGCACGATACCTCAATGCCGGAGGATAGAGGCTGAATTACATGAAAATGCAGGTATCTAATGGTAATTCAACGACTTCTTATTTCTGTTTAGTATTTTGCAATATATAAGCAAAAAAATTTCCTTCTTTTTTTTTTTTTTTTTGAAACGGAGTTTCGCGCTTGTTACCCAGGCTGGAGTGCAATGGCGTGATCTCAGCTCACCACAACCTCCGCCTCCTGGGTTCAGGCAATTCTCCTGCCTCAGCCTCCTGAGTAGCTGGGATTACAGGCACACGCCACCATGCCCAGCTAATTTTTGTATTTTTAGTAGAGATGGGGTTTCACTATGTTGACCAGGATGGTTTCGATCTCTTGACCTCGTGATCCATCCGCCTCGGCCTCCCAAAGTGCTGGGATTACAGGCAGGAGCCACCGTGCCCAACCCATAAGCATAAATTTCTAAACAAAATTTTATGTAGTTATAATTAGTCTGTTGTTTCTATTTTGTATTTTCAGTTATAATAATTTTATAAATGTTTTTATGTGTAGACATTGTGAGTTTTCATCTCTACCTAAAATGCCATCATCTGCTTAGCTTTGCTGTCCCATTAGAGCTTGCGTTGTTACTGGTTTTTCTCTATTCTAAATACTGTTGCTATAAATGTCTTTAGAGAAATTGCTTTTTTTTTTTTTTTTTGGTTTGGGTTATTTCCTTAGGGTGTATTTCCTTAAAATGGAATTATTATGTCAAAAGGTACAAACAATTTTATAGCTTTTGTTACATATTGCCCTATTGCTCTCCAGGCAGACTGAACCAATTTACAATGCAACTGACATTACCTACGCATGCTATTTTCCCTCAGTTGACCCAGTTGGATTTTCTATATTTTATTTATTTTGGTCAATTTAATATTGTGCAATGATACCCTATGGTTGTGTTAATATGCATTTCTTTAATTGTTAGGAAGTCTGCGCATTGCATAATGTGACAACACTATTTGTGATTCTATAGTTTTCTCATATTATTCTGGTTTCCCTGATGGGAGTGTAAGCCTATCAGTGGTATAGGCTGTGCATCATCCATGTATGTATCCATCTGTCCATCATTTATTGAGTGCTGATTATGTTTTAGTCCAGGCACTGTGCTAGGGTGAAGGGATACAGGAGGATAAGATGCAGTGCTTATCTTCAAAGGGCTTTCATTATAGTTGAGGAAAGCAAAAAAAAACATAGTGATTATAATTAAATATGACTTTAAGTGTGCACAAAGTGCTATGAGGTTCAGAAGAACATAAGGGAGGTTTATTCAAGTTGTCCTTGGAAGAACACGGAATACTTCTGAAAGGAATCATGCTTGTGTTCAGTCAGCCAATCCTCTAAGAGGATGAATCATGCTTCAGATGGTAAGTAACAGTTAGCTATGGGGAAAAGGAGTAAAAGATGGGTTGTGCACTCAAGGAGAGAGAACAGCATGTGTAAGGTGGTCATGAAGTGAGAGTGTTATGTGACCTCAAAGAAAGGACTGAGCAGTGACATGTTGGGAGAAAGGCTATAAACTCAGATGAATCTGTTAGAATGTTTTTGGCTTGGAATAATAGAAAATTCTGACTCAACTGATTTAAATAGTAAGATAAATTTGTTATCTCATTAAGCAAGAAGTTCAGATGTTGAGCTGCTCCAGAGTCAGCTAACTCTATGGCTTGACAATGGCATTTAGGACCCAGGTTCTTTCCATTTTTCTGCCTTGCCATCCTATTGGGCTTCCTTCATGATTACTAGATGGCAGTACCATGGTGCAAGGCATCTTTTGTAGATAGAACAATGTGGGGTGGAAGAAAAGGGACTTCCTCTTTCTTAGGTCCCTTTTCAAGAACAAAGAAACCTTTCCTGAAAGCTCCACATAGGATATTCTGTTTCTCAGCACATGCTGGGTCACAGGCTTATCCACAAATCGAGATCCAGAGAGGGGGATGGCATTACCATGACTGGCTGAGATGTTTTAGGACTTATTTATGGATTGAAAATAGGCTCACCTTCCCTGAGCATTGGAATGGATCAAAATCATAGATAAGCAAAGAAAAATGGGGAAAGGGATGTTGGATACATAATCAATAGCATTTGCTTTATTAGAGATCTATTATTTGTATTCCCTGTGAGGCTAGTTGATTTATGGATGGTCGCTTCTGAATTATTTTCTATGGAGATCTGATACTAATTAGTTTTGAGCCATGTAAAATCCAAATAGTATTTGGGGAGTCATAGATAGCAGTGCCCTTCTTACTCTTCCCTACTAAAAAGAGTGGATGGTAGGAGATGACAAAAGTTACTACGTAAATATTCATTGCATGCCTGGGATGTGTCAGACACAGTGCTAGGTGCCGTGGATACAGAGCAGAATAAGATACAGTACTCATCTGTTGCCCCCAAAGAGTTCACAATGAAGGTTGAGGTGAGGAGATAGGTGAAAGTAGAAATAGGTTCATATACTGATAATATACAATTATAAATATAACAATTAGAGCTGTCATTTATGGAGTATCTTCTATGTTATAACTAAGAACTTTACCTCATTTTTACTTTTGATTTTTACAGTTATCCTGATTTCTCCCATTTGCCATTGAGTGAAGTGAGCCTCAGAAGGATTAGGTGCCTTGTTCAAGTTTTTGTGGCTACTAAGTGTGAGAGCTAGAACTTAATCTGAGGTCTGCTGAGTCAGAGCCCGTGCTCTGCTTTGCTATGTCATCTCCTTGTCATTGACTCAAATGCCAAAGTGTCGTGAATCCTCAGAGGATGGTTTTGCTCATATTGTCAGGGGTAGGGCTGTGACCATTCTGCAAAAGAACTGCAGTGTGAGCTGCATTTTGGAGGGCTGGAGGAGCAACCAAATGAACAGGGTGTGAAAGACCTAGCCATGGGAAGAACATGTGCAAAAGCTCAGAGCATAAAAAATCTGGAAGATGGACTACATTAACAACTGGGACTGAAGAGGTGGAGTGGGCCAGATGGAGATAGGCTAGTACCTTGTGTTTGGTAGTTTATACTTGTCTTTGAAGCAAAGTTTTCAAAGCAAAGACCACGTTGGTAGCATTTTGGAAGATAATTTTAAGGAGTCAAGATCCTGGAGACACCAGTTAGAAAGCTGTTGTGTGATCCAGATCAGAGGCAAGAGACCTTTTTGGAGATAGAATCAAGATAATTTGGTAGACTGATTAGATTTGGGGATGAAAAAGATTTGAAGATGACTCTCACATGCTTGGATTGAGCAACTGGATGGATTATGGCACAGTATATTCATGAATTAGTTTAATCAAAATGAAACATGAAGTTGTCTGTAGCTAGGAAGAAATTGAGGTAGCTCCTGGAGTTGAAGGAAGAGCTATAGGAACCAAGGTCCCAATACTTGTAGGGAGTTATTTGTCTCTCATCTTTGCTTACATCTGCTTGGCGTTTTCTGTATGTCAGCAAAGATGACCACCAATAACTTTAAATATGCATCCCCAATCATTGCAGTAGAAAGACAGCTTTTCTTACTCATAAGCCTGCTTGAGTCACAGGTTCATTCTGGACCAATCCCTATGTCCAGGGAGAAGACATATTATGGTAGCCAAACCAGATCAAATACTCAATTCTGTGGTCAGAAGAAAGGAGGTGGGACAGAATGTACTGGGCAGCCCAAGATAACACCTATTATGCTTCACTTTAGATGCTGTTGGCCAAGAGAGAAGGCAATGGGGGAAGACCATTAAGTGGCTTTCAATCTAATTCTAATTTGAATGTGTGGGATTCACAGCATCAAACTCCCCAGCAGACTCCAAGTGCCATAATATTTTATTGAAATCAACATGCTGGTGAGACAAGGAGGCTGACAGACAGCAGATGGCTCCCGCACAGAAAGGCTAATCAATTCAGACAAACAACAGCCACCATAAAAGAGTGGAACGTACACAGCATGCACACTCATCTGAGCAGCTTGGAGACAAAGCCTCTTGCTTGGCCTAGCCAGAAGAGAGAAACAGGTTCTTTGAGATAATGGTGTGGGAACGCCTGGGCATCACAGACATTCTCTGGCTGACCTTACCTTCCACTACTCACCCACACAGACCTCTGCACCACTCACACAGAACTCTTCAGGTTACCTTAGACTCTTTGGGCTTTCCCACCTCTGTACCTCTGCTCACTTCCTCCCCTCTTCCTGGGCTACCCTATCCCCTCCCTTCTTTTGGACCCAGTACTCAAGCTCCAGCTCAAGTCCCCCCTCTTCCTAAAGACTTGGAGTGTTGTTAATGTTCCATGGATGTGTTTGTGACTGATATAATTTGAATGTGTATCTCTGCCCAAATCCATATTGAAATGTAATCCCCAAAGTTGGAGATGGGGCCAGGTGAGAGGTGATTGGATCATGGGGGAGGTTTCTTATGAATGATTTAGCACCATCCTCTTGGTGCTATCCTCAACATTGTGAGTTTTCAAGAAAAGTGTCTGTTTACTGTTTAAAAGTGTGTGGCATGCCCACCATAACCTGTTCATGCTCCCATTACTGCCATGTGTCTGCTCTCTGCCTTCT